>OX442427.1:8061022-8141110 GCA_949361645.1 Spongilla lacustris
TGACACCCAGGACACTGCTGCCATCAATCCTCATGACCCCCGGGGTACTGCAGCCATCAATCCTCACTCAGATGACCCCAGGGGTGCAGCTGCCATCAAAATCCAGAGATGGTATCGCCATGTTAGAGAGTTGCACCACCAGTCACAGGTGCAGACTCTGCTGCAGCAGAAGAGGGCTACTATGGCTGAGAGCCTGCAGGCAGAAGCTCTGAAGGTGTGGGAAGTGTGTACTAGGATGATGGCAAAGGATAGTCGTGTGATGTCTAGGAATAGACTTGTGATGGCTGAGATGGTCATGTGATGGCTAAGGTGGTCATGTGATGGCTGAGATGGTCATATGATGGCTAAGGTGGTCATGTGATGAAACACTGTGTACCTGTTAGTTGTGGGGGGGGGGGGGGGGGGGTTAGTTTGTGAAGGAAAGGTAGCAGGAGTTTTTTTTTGTGGGTTAATGTGTTGAGCTGTGTAAGGTCCATTACATGTAATGCTTATAGGAAGCATCTCAAAAGGTGAGTGATGCTGAGCGGCTGAAGAGAAGGGCACTGAAGATGCAGGCTGCAAGGAAGGTGGCCATAGAGAGCTTACAGCAGAAGAGGGAGCAGAAGCAATTAGAAGCTGAGCGGATAGCCCAAGAAGAAATTGTGAGTTTGAAGCTAGTCATTCCACAGAGCAAGAACTAATAATGCATGTGTGTGTGTTTGTGTGTGTGTGTGTATGCTGTGTGATATGTGTTGTGTGTGTGGTATGTATGTTGTGTGATGTGTGTGTGTGTGTGTGTGTGTGTATGCTGTGTGATATGTGTTGTGTGTGTGGTATGTATGTTGTGTGATGTGTGTGTGTGGTATGTATGTTGTGTACATGTTCGTGTGTGTTGCTTGCTCATTCAGGCTTTGTTGCATGAAAGTGGAAAGCTCAAGAAACACAAGAGACTGGCAAAGTCAGGGAAGTCAAAGTCCCCTGCTGTCGTGCAGCGGCAGCAAAGTGATGAAGCAAGCGCAGGTATTACTGCACCTCAAGGGAGCAGTACTGCACCTCAAGGGAGCAGTATTGCACCTCAAGGGAGCAGTACTGCTGCTTGTCTCCATGCCCAGCAACCATCAGAAACATCAGTCAATGAGGTATGCACTATACACACGCCCCCTCCTTTATATATAGTCTTACACACACACCCTCCTTTATATATAGTCTTACACACGCCCCCTCCTTTATATATAGTCTTACACACACCCCCTCCTTTATATATAGTCTTACACACACCCCCTCCTTTATATATAGTCTTACACACACACCCTCCTTTATATATAGTCTTACGCACGCCCCCTCCTTTATATATAGTCTTACACACACCCCCTCCTTTATATATAGTCTTACACACACCCCCTCCTTTATATATAGTCTTGCACACGCCCCCTCCTTTATATATAGTCTTACACACACCCCCTCCTTTATATATAGTCTTACACACACCCCCTCCTTTATATATAGTCTTGCACACGCCCCCTCCTTTATATATAGTCTTACACACACCCCCTCCTTTATATATAGTCTTACACACACCCCCTCCTTTATATATAGTCTTACACATGCACCCTCCTTTATATATAGTCTTACACACACCCCCTCCTTTATATATAGTCTTACACATGCACCCTCCTTTATATATAGTCTTACACACACCCCCTCCTTTATATATAGTCTTACGCACGCCCCCTCCTTTATATATAGTCTTACACACACCCCCTCCTTTATATATAGTCTTACACACGCCCCCTCCTTTATATATAGTCTTACACACGCCCCCTCCTTTATATATAGTCTTACGCACGCCCCCTCCTTTATATATAGTCTTACACACACCCCCTCCTTTATATATAGTCTTACACACGCCCCCTCCTTTATATATAGTCTTACGCACGCCCCCTCCTTTATATATAGTCTTACACACACCCCCTCCTTTATATATAGTCTTACACACGCCCCCTCCTTTATATATAGTCTTACACACGCCCCCTCCTTTATATATAGTCTTACGCACACCCCCTCCTTTATATATAGTCTTACACACGCCCCCTCCTTTATATATAGTCTTACACACGCCCCCTCCTTTATATATAGTCTTACGCACGCCCCCTCCTTTATATATAGTCTTACACACGCCCCCTCCTTTATATATAGTCTTACGCACGCCCCCTCCTTTATATATAGTCTTACGCACGCCCCCTCCTTTATATATAGTCTTACACACACCCCCTCCTTTATATATAGTCTTACACACACACCCTCCTTTATATATAGTCTTACACACACCCCCTCCTTTATATATAGTCTTACACACACCCCCTCCTTTATATATAGTCTTACACACACCCCCTCCTTTATATATAGTCTTACACACACCCTCCTTTATATATAGTCTTACACACACACCCTCCTTTATATATAGTCTTACACACGCCCCCTCCTTTATATATAGTCTTACACATGCACCCTCCTTTATATATAGTCTTACACATGCACCCTCCTTTATCCTTGCTCTGCCCTTTGATTGCACATTCACCTCCTTACATCACCACCAAACCGTCAGGTGGATAACAACAGAACTGGAAAATCTCCTCTACTCTCAGCAGACTCATCTCATCTCATATCAAAAGGACCGACTTCGGATGCTGCCCAATCAGCTCATAGCCAGCAGAAGTCCACATACGAGGATGTACTCGCAGCCCTCCAACTGCTAGAAGAGGAACCATTGCCACTCCAACTCGTGGACTCTGCTTATCTGCCGACGGGAAACTTGGATGACCTTGGCCCCACCCCCTTGTCTATAGACCAGGGAAAGCTCCAGAACATATTGGCCTACTTGGATGAGATGGAGAAGGAAGATGAGCATCTGAAGAGCCAGCTTACAACGTCTCACCTCGAGGCTCGGTTGCAGGGCGTGGCGCCAGACATTCACACGCAGAGGTTAGTCAAGAGAAGCGATTTTGTTATATTGTGAGCCTCCTACACCTGTGGAAGAGACTTGATCCCCCATATCATGCCCACCACCCTTCTCTGATCAACTCACACAGTAGATCTAGGATAAAAGTATCTAGGACGCTGTTATAGTCATTTGTCCATGCCATGCAGGTAAGCTTATTAACTTTTGATTTCTTAGAACTGATTGGACTACTTGTACCTATGAAGATTTGATATGAACAGCAAAATAAGGCTAACAGATTAGTGAAATATCAAAGTGACAAAAGTTTCAGATTGCATGCAAAAGTACAAAAAGTGAACAAATATTTAAGGCACTTACAAGGGCAAATATTAATCTGAACAGCAAACAAAGGTACCTTGTTGTGTGTGCTCTACCACAGGCAAGAGCATTTCAGTTAATGGAAGGCAATTTTGAAAAGGTTTGATTCATCATCAACAGCATTACTCCAGTATAGATTATTGAATAGTGTTTTGATTCTAACGATCAACTGTGTGAGTGATTATTAGCAAGGGTTCTGTAAATCAAAATAGACCTCACAGGTATAATCCGTTTGGCTTACAAAAAATGCATCTGATGAATTGGACAAAGATTAAATCCATAATTAGAAGTGTTGACCATTTAACATATCCAGTTATTTTATGATGCCTAATGTTTCAAAATGATATCTTAAAATTGATCAGGAAAAGCCTTCAGAGTTGGTGGATGGTTATGCATCTAGATCTAGGATGCGAGCCTGGAAATTAAATGTTAGAACAGTCATAACTTGTCAAGGCACTTTCCTCATGTATGGAATGTACAGTACATAAGTAGGGACAATTATCAAGATGTTTTGAAGGCTTCAATTGCTGTTCAGGTGTTGTACTTGTTATATGATCTGCTGTGAGCCAGTTATGGTGCTCATGTGAGCCTGTTATGGTGCTCATGTGAGCCTGTTGTGATGCTCATGTGAGCTTGCTCATGTCACCTATCTTCCTCATCCTTCAGTACGAAGAATACTCTTACTGAACAGCTAGAGGCAGCCTCAGCAGTTGCTAGTGATGTCACCTCTACCATTCTGACCCAAAGGATAGAGCTGGAGAACAAGAACAAGACGGTAGAGATGCTCCAGAAAGCTTTGGCACAGCAGAGAGAGCTCACTGTCTACCACGCCAAGGAGGTGGAGAAGGAGGGACAGCGGAGACTGGACCTCCAGAAGCAGGAGTATGAAGCAACTATTCAGAGGCACCAGTGTTTCATTGACCAGGTGTGCACACTACAGCAATAAGATATAGCCCTAACACACTTCTTGGTCTCTAGCTGATCGATGATAAGAAAGTGATAAGCGAGAAATGTGAGAAATTGGTAGCAGAATTGAAGGAGCTGGACACCAAGTACAAACAGAAGATTAAGACCATGACTGAAAGGTCATCCTGCACACACACACACACACACACACACACACACACACACACATTCTCACACAAACATATGCACACATGCGTACACAAACACACACTTAGATTCCTTCCCACTTGTATGCTGCCTCACAATTCTCTTCTCTCTCTCTCTAGTCATGCTGCCGAGCTTTCTCAGCAGAAGCAAGTTGCTTTAGCTGCAGAAAAGCTGCGGCAAGAGAAGTGGAGGTCGCAAGAGGCCAAGCGTATCAAGGAGGCCACTGTCAAGAGCCTGGAGCCTGAGATCCAGCGGATCATTGCCAAGGGCAAGGCCGAGATACAGAAGCTGAAGGCCCTACATGAGGTGTGTCATCATGATTTGTCAAAGCAGCATGTTGGATGGGCACATGGCATGCCATGATCACATGACTCTGCATGTGATGGGCACATGGCATGCCATGATCACATGATTCTCCATGTGATGGGCACATGGCATCACACACATGTTCACATCCAGGCCGAGCTCCTGCAGGCAGATGAATTAGTTGCCAAGAGGTACATTGGTCAGATGGAGGAACTTAGGGTCCAGAGTGCACATGAGAAAGAACAGGCATGTGCCCATGAGAGGGAACTGGCCAGGCAGAAGTAAGTGACAAGAAGGGTAAGGGAAGGAGGGAAGGAGAGGGAAGGGAAGGAGGGGAGGGGAGGGGAGGGAAGGGAAGGAGAGAAGGGAAGGAGAGGAGAGGAGGGAAGGGAAGGGGAGGAGGGGATGCAAGGCTTATATGCATTGAAATGTTAAATCATTTGATTTCACACTGAGAAGCTAGCTGAGTAGGAGGGGTGGATGGGGAGGAGGGGGTGGAGAGGGAGGCTGAGCAGTGAGGTTACTGCACACACAGGTATGAGAAGCTAGCTGAACAGGAAGAGCTAAACTATCAGCAGCAGAGAAGGAGGCTGTTTGCAGAGATTGAGCAGGAGAAAGAGAGGTTAGCCCAGCAAAGCCTTCAGGAGAGGGCACAACTGGACAGGGAGCTATTGGAAGTCAAGGTGATATGACATTGGCTTACCATCAGTATGTGAACTGGAGTTCTATTTAAGGAGCAACACACACAAATGGTTAGCGAGATGAAGGCAAATCATCAGAAAGGTTTTGAAGAAGCACAGAGAAGGCATATGGTGAGGTCATGATGGGTGGTGTTGTGATGGTGAGGGCATGTGGGTTGTTGTGATGGTGAGGGCATGTGGGTGGTATTGTGATGGTGAGGTCATGATGGGTGGTGTTGTGATGGTGAGGGCATGTGGGTTGTTGTGATGGTGAGGGCATGTGGGTGGTATTGTGATGGTGAGGTCATGATGGGTGGTGTTGTGATGGTGAGGTCATGTGGGTGGTGTTGTGATGGTGAGGTCATGATGGGTGGTGTTGTGATGGTGAGGTCATGTGGGTGGTGTTGTGATGGTGAGGTCATGATGGGTGGTGTTGTGATGGTGAGGTCATGTGGGTGGTGTTGTGATGGTGAGGGCATGTGGGTGGTGTTGTGATGGTGAGGGCATGTGGGTGGTGGTGTGACCTGACAGTGGTTTTGGTGATGATGAGGTAATATGCATTGATGATATTACCCATTATGAGCTGTGAATCAGTCAGGAGGTGGCGGTGGTCATGCATGTACACATGTAGTGGTGAAAACAGGATGTTGTATGTTAACAGAGTGAGATGAAGGAGCTGGAGGAAAGGCTAAACATTGAGAAGCAAGCTTGGGAAGAGAACTACATGAAGAAGCAGGTATATGTGGTGTTTTGGCCTTCCACGCTTTACGACACCCTTAACTCCAGCAAGCAGTCCTGATGGGCAAGGAGCGAGAGCTAAGGGAGAGGCTGAGGATGGAGAGGGATAAGGAGATTGAAGTGGTCATCACCAGACTGGAACAGGAAACTGCTTCTGTTAAGGAAGAAAGTGAGAAGGCTGCAGAAAACAAGATTAGGTAGTTGGAGTGTGGCATGTGGCATGAGGTACACACTTGTTATAAATGTTTTGTTTTTGCCTCACAGAAGGATCCGGGAGAAGTATGAAGCTGAGCTAAGGGAGGTAGAGAGGTCAGAAAAGGGCGTTCTGGAGAAATTTGGTGCCATGAAGGTATGTAGGCTTGCAACCAATCCTTCACTCTGCTGTCGACTTGTGGGCCACACTAGGAGAGGCATGCAGAGCTGGAAGGAGACTGCTCCAGGCTACGTGCATTGCTCAGGCAGAAGGAGTATGAGGTGGACCAGGTCAACACAGTTGTGTCGAGGCTGACACAGGAGAGGGACAGAGTGACAGAGGTGGTGCGGCAGGAGTTCGTGGACAAGCTGGTGGTCACCGAGGGAGAGAATAAGCAGCTCAAACTAGAGATCGGCGAGCTGAGAGCCAGGCACAAGCTAGACCTGGAACAGGCCAATAAGGCCAATGAGAGAGAGCTCGCAGCTGTGCACGAGAGGGTTAAGCAAGCCCTTGCCAAGAAGGAGGACAATCTGAAGACCCTGCGAACGCAACATGAAGCTGCCCTGAAGCGTGCAGAACATCTAGAGATGTTGCTTGAAACACAAAGAAGGGAGCTTATTAAAAAATGATGCAAGGGATGGGACAAGTGTATGTGTGTATGTGCATGTGCGTGTTTGTGTGTGTTGGTTCAACGGTTCAACTCATGCTCAAACCTGACATACTACTAATGAGGCAGTTGAGGATTTGAAGCTTACTGATAGGCATCATTAAATAACTGGATATGTATGTTAAGTAATGATCACAGTGCATTGTCGACACTTCTACGTATGGATTTATGCATGCATAAATATTTTCCAATTTAGTGGCTGCAAAGCCAAAATTTAAACTGATTATACATGTAAGGTCACAACACCCTTGCTAGTAATCACTGGTACAGTTGATTGCTAGAATCAAAATACTATTCAATTAACAGTTCAGGTCGTATTCCAGTAACCCCAGGGGTAGGGGCATGAGCGCCTGTGTGGTGATAAATTTGAGCAGGTCTGAATTTCCCTGCAAGTACACGCCCATAAATGCTGTCACCACTCCCTGTACAAACAGCCTGTACAGAGATCGGTCATTGTTGGGGTCCGTCTTGCAGAAGTGTATGAGGTTGCATGCTGTGTACCGGGTATGGGAGAGAGACATACACTGTAATATATGGCGACACCAGAGATATTATCACTTACAGTCCCAGCCAGGGAACTCATTGAGAATATCACAGTGGCCAAACCCCTAAAGGTAGAAAATAATTTTGCGCGCGCGCGCACACACACACGACCATGGATGTTAGAGTTTACTGCGATATGCATGCACCCATGGCTAAATTTACCGTGACGTTCATCAGCATCCGTGGACACTTCAATTTGGCGTAAAAGTTGAAGTAGTCCCACCCATTGATGCAGCAGGCTGGCTCCTCAGTGCATAGCTGCGTGCCGAATGACAGAGCCGGTACTGAGTAAGGAAGGGGCTCTGTGAAATGATAGCTGAACGGCTCTAGAAAGGTCACTGCTTTGGCGAACGACGAGTTCTGAAGCATCCGAACGACATCGTCTCCACCGGAGGAATGCGAGAGAGCGCCCAGTAAAGACCAGTCGACGGTGATGTTACGCGCATCATGCGCGGGAAGGACCGTCTGGTTCAGATTAGTCACGAGCTACATGTACATACATGCACACCACTGGATTATAATCATATCGAAACTGCTAAATGTGACTTTTGGCTTACCCAGCTAAGCGCTTCGAACAATAGCCGTGGCTCTTCTCCAGGAGACGCATTTTGACCCTTCAAGGAGGAGGTGCGACGGACTGGGGTCACTCCCGGCCACCCAAGGTCAAAGCTAATCAAAACGTAGCCATGGCTGGCTATATAATTGAGCACGTCTGTGTAGAATTCTGAGTACACTATGCCATTCAGCCCCGGGATAAACACCAAGGGTACGTACACCCCTGGGACACCTGGATAAGTTACTAAAATAGTATTTTTAAAATCAAAGGTTGAAAACCGGACTGTTGTCGTGTACCAAGTGTGTGTTCTGGGATTCCACCCTCTCCTTTCTCCAGCGTGAAGGAAGAGGTCGACAGAGGTCCCGGTTGATACGGATCACCTTGAAATACGTATACAGCCGAAGCGATCGTAGCGGCAGACAAGCACAGCGCAAGAAGCCCTAGAGTAACCGTCATATTTAAGTGGGCGGGGCTCTTTGTATAATGGGAATACCCAATAAATATATTACAACATATACATTTATAACATAAAGCACAAATACATAGCATTTCAACTGTTCTGATGAGCAATCGGCCTAAGCAGGCACTCAGTGAGGTGAGTTTTGCCTGTAGGCGTCATTTGTCAGAAAAGTAGAAATAGTACATTAAATGTGCGCACACATGAACACATAAGATGGCTCCGGTTAATCGCTGTCTTCCTCGTTACCACAGTATTTATCGCCGCTAGGCTGCTTGGCTGTCTTGTCCACGTTCCCCTTCGCATCGCGGAAGGAGAGCGAGGACGAGAATATTCAGAAGCGGGACTGTCCTCTCTTGGGACCGTCATTCAGGAACTCGTGACCCAGACCATTGCCGCACTTGGCACAACGAACTTTCAGTGCTGACGCCGACTCCTTATGCTTGGCTACGCTGTCTGGCCTTACAGTTTCAGTGAAGGCTGGCCAAGGGGATGAATGTTCGAACTTCTTGGTACTGTGGAAAAGCTCATTTCCGCACTTAGAACAGACGTAGATACCTGCAGGAACAAAACATCAAGAGTTGAAACAATTCACTACCTTATTATGTAATCTAACCCTCTTCAAAATGATCAACGTAAACTTCGCCCGATGACCAACCACAGAAAGACATTCCTGGGTGGTTACTGCGGCGATATTATGGCGATATGGCAATGTTGCCTAGCCCTTGTTATTAATACATGGTCATCAATTTTTACTTCCGGTCGGGAAAAAGAAGTGGCGCATGCGCACTCGTGTAATTCCTTTTGACACGCCTGGGAACAGTTTAAGGTACACATGGAAGCTTTGTGCGTGGATAGGGACGTATCTGAAGCAATCTTATGCTTTGCGTGCTTTCTGAGAAGCCCGGACCTAAATTGAACTTTGTCTGTGTTGTCTTTTGTAGCCGTCATGGTTCGAATTGACGTATTAAACGATGCACTAGTCTCCATCTGCAATGCGGAGAAGAAAGGCAAGCGGCAAGTACTGTTGCGTCCTTCGTCTAAAGTGGTTGTCAAGTTTCTGACTGTCATGATGAGACACGGTACGTGCGTTAATGAGAAAAAGTGGGGTTATGATGAGTTGTCTGTTTGACCTGCGACTAGGCTACATTAACGAATTCGAAATAGTTGATGACCATCGTTCAGGAAAGATCGTCGTGTTCCTCAACGGACGTTTGAACAAGTGCGGTGTGATCAGCCCCAGATTCGACGTACCACTTGGGGATATTGACAAGTGGGCAGGAAACCTGCTCCCCTCGCGTCAGTTTGGGTGAGTACAAGCTTCAAAATAACCCCCACTTGTTACGTACGTTTGATTTTAGTTTCAAGTTGCGTGTTCTATTTATTCAGTTTCCTTGTGTTCACGACATCTTCCGGTATACTCGACCACGAGGAGGCAAAGAGAAAACACACGGGAGGGAAGATTTTAGGGTTCTTTTACTGAACTTTGTTTGTCTGATGTCTGATAAACCAAATTTAATACACTTGGGACCACTGCACACGTATCAAGGGGGTGGTTGTATGATAATTTAAGTTCCCATAATATCAATGCAAGAGAGTAGCATCGACGAGGTGGGTAACTGATTTCCTGTTGCCTGTGAGCTGTTTTGAGTGTACTACGTAAAGGAAAGTTACACTACAGTACACCAGGGCTAACCTCTTCCAGCTTGTTGATCTGCCTAATAAAGAAGTCTCCATAGCGACGAGCAACTTTAGTGTCAGCAATGTGTATCATATCCTAAAACACATACACGTGATACACACACCACACCTGTGGATGTGCACAATGCAGCATTACAGCCGCTTACGCCATTGATGTAGAAATCCAGATCTGATGAGGACTGCAGTTCACCACCCAATAGGCTTGTGCCCTTGGATGTAGACACCAATGACCTCATCTTGTGCTGAGCAACACAATAGCAATTGTTGATATGGTCCAACCACCACACAAGCAGTTCTACCTTAAATCGCAACAGCTGTTCTCTAAGTGACTCCACATCCTCCTGTAAATGATGTGCAGCTTGTTAAATTAAATAACCATACCCCATTGGACATACCACTTCCATGAAGGCTGCCAGCTTTGATATGGGCATAGTGGTATAGAACTTGAGGTAACTAGGAAAAGCAGTGCTGATGTCAAGTGGACCAAGGATCAATCGTACCTTCTGATCACAGGAAGAATCAACTGCGGCTCAATCTCAGCCATGAACACGTTGCACTGAAAGGTGGTGGGTTCCTATTGGAAGTGAATTGCCAAATTGGAACAGGTTGACCTATTACGCAAGCAAGCTACAAACTTTGTCGTAGTTATCGGGAAGGCTCTCGTAGTCAGGAGGAACTGGCGAAATGAACTTCGGACATGAAAAGAGGAACAAGTCCTCAAATGTCTTTGTATCGCTACAGTGTGTGTGTGTGTGTGTGTGTATGTGTGTGTATGTATGTACGTATGTATGTACGTATGCATGTACGTATGTATGTACGTATGTATGTACGTATGTATGTACGTATGTATGTACGTATGTATGTACGTATGTATGTGTGAGAAAGTCTCGTATTCTGAAGAGACCATACCCTTTCTGAAGCTTGGCAGTCTTGTCAGCAAAGCGCTCCTTTAGCTGGGAGTTAACCACCTCATCCACATGCTGAGTGCAGTAAGCGAGAAGCGAGCACAATAAACAAACAACCAAACATGGTGTGTGTATGTGGGTGTGTCCCTTTTACCTGTGGACAGAGAGTGAGCACCATCGCCAGAATGGACAGCATCTGCTCATTCATTTTAACCACCAGATCGTGCTGGTAGGACTTTGGCTGGAAGTGCTGCTTTGCTCTTTGGATGAACACAATGATATTCGAAAATGTGCGGATGGTATCCTGGCAGGACATGGTAGGGGTCAGATACACAAGCACACACATAAGCCACTCGTTACTAACTTTATATCTCCTGAGCATGAGGTAGCAGAACCCTACATAGTAATACAGAGTGATCTGGCTAGCAGGAACTCGGGTAGTAGTAAGGGCCTGTCATGAAAACAAAGACACATGCACACACACACACACACACACACACACACATGAACACACACACAAATACACGCACATATAATTCATCAGTAAACAGGGTACAAGTGAAAATAGCTCTGAAACCTTTTTAGAAAGCTGTACATGGGCCACCGACTGCAAGGCAGTGTAGTGATCACCCAGCTGGCAGTGAAGTCGTAGCAGGCCTATCAGGCTGTAGTATCCCAGATATTTGTACAGGGGGTGCTTCCCAAAGCTACCAACAGCAGCAGACGGCTCAGATCCATGGTGACTGGCCTCCAACTACAGGGGGAGGGGTGGGTGGAGGGCAGCTGGTCAGTCTAATGGTGCGGCCTTGTCATTACCAGGACATTGACGTTGGACTTCTCCACAAGGGAGTAGAGGATGTTCAGAACGCCGTGTACATTCCAGACGTCAGAGTTGTCACGAAGGACTTGTATCTCTTCCGGCGTCCGACGCTTCAGTTTGCCACGGAACTGCACAAACGACTGGAACTGTTCACATGTGCGTATGTGAATTGTTACACACATGTAGTTCGATCACACACTGACTTGGTACAAAAACTCGTCGATGATGTCCCACAACCACTGGTTGGGCAGCTCAATATCCAGAGGTCTCTCTGCATCTGGGAGTAGGCAGGGGGAGGAGTTATAACAACCTTGGGCGCCAGTGGCTCCATACCTATGATGAGCTTGAAGAGTTCACAGTAGTTGTTGTAGGAATCAAAACGATGCTGGTATGTAAGCTGCATCTCCCTGAAGTTCTGGAAACATAAAAGATTATCTAGAATGCAGCTTGGGTGAGTGCATGCGCCTCCTACCTTGTGCTTGGCATAAATGTGCCGAAAGTAAAGTTCCTTGTACAGAACTTGAAAAATTTCAAACGTGCCATCTGTTTAATATCGGAATGTTAGCATAATGAAAATGAACACACTGGAATGTTAGCATACTGACCTTCCTGTAAAAAAGGTACAATTCTAGTCACCTCTGGCCACGGGTACTCGGTGAAGTAGCGATCAGAGAGCTTGTTAAACTCGCTCTCGTAGATGTTAAGTATCTCAGCACCATTCTATGTGACATAACCACATGTGGTTTCCAAGCTGCATATCACCACGGTAATGCATCCATACCTTCTCACTTATTTGCCTCTGGAAATATGGAATGAAGAGTTTGACAGCTTCGGGAATGTACAGGTCTGGATGGTCCACATCTGGCTCAGGTGCAGCGGGTGGAATGGGGACCGGTTCCATTGGCATACCTTTTGATTTTGAGAGGTACAAGTACACAATTATGTAACTACAGGCACCCTGTCAACTAGTGTAACTACAGGCACCCTGTCAACTAGTGTAACTACAGGCACCCTGTCAACTAGTGTAACTACAGGCACCCTGTCAACAAGGTACTTAAAGGTGATGGTTTTGCACTTCAATATTCCATACATCTGTCTAGGAAAGGGTACATGGGGAGGGCAGGAGGCATGGTGAGGGCAGGAGGCATGGTGAGGGCAGGAGGCATGGTGAGGGCAGGAGGCATGGTGAGGGCAGGAGGCATGGTGAGGGCAGGAGGCATGGTGAGGGCAGGAGGCATGGTGAGGGCAGGAGGCATGGTGAGGGCAGGAGGCATGGTGAGGGCAGGAGGCATGCTGAGGGCAGGAGGCATGCTGAGGGAGGGCAGGAGGCATGGTGAGGGCAGGAGGCTATCATGTGGTCCATTTTAGCGCAAGAATGAAAAGCCTTAGACAGAGTGGCATTTGGAGCTGCTGCAAATATCATTGGAGCTTATGTGTTTTTGTGCATTGCAAAAACAAGTCAAGACATGTACAGTATATACATATGACTTCATAGCGAACCATTTAGTTAAATTACTAAGATGCAGTACCTGTGGCTTACAACTATTAACCATACAAATGTCACTGCTATCCAAGTACTCCAAACAATCCTTCACGTACATGCATAGCAGCCGTTGTTTATTATTTAACAATGTTAAACACATCAAACTGCAATTAGGGCTCCTCCATACCCTCTGTCTGTGTGGGTGGGGTTACCCCTCCCTAGATTTTTGCCCCGCCCCCCCCCCCCCCCCCCCCCCCCCCCCCCAAAAAAACAAGCACTTTTTGTAACAATGCCTGGATAGCATGTAAATTTCATCCATGTTGTGACCACCCATTCTGTGAGTGATAGACGCATCTATCGAGATTAACGATTTAATGTACCGAATTATCAAACTCTGAAATGTGCGGGGGGACTGACTCATTGGCTGCGAATACGGCGTGTTCAGGTACATCATTGGTGGAGGGTAGTCATACATGTCCGCTGGTGGTAATGGGTACATATAAGATGCCGGTGGTGGCGGATAGGGTGCCTGGAAAAAAAAAGATTAAATTAAAAAAAACAAAACAAAGGAAAGAATCTAATTGGAGAGCACCACACCGCAATTCGAACCAGTAACACCGACCCGACATTGCTGTTACCTACGCCAGCTGTATGTGTACAGGTATACGCGAACTCACATAGTAAGGATCCTGGATCATTGCCATTATTACTTAGTATGTCAACTTTCCAGCCACGTGCCTATAGTCCCGTATACTTAATCACCGGACTAATTATTATTTTTTTGTAATAACACGTGACGAGTGAAAAGATGTCGTACAGAGGGTCGGGGACTTATGGTGGTCGCAGTTCTGGAGGATACAGTTCAAACAAAGAAGGTGGATACGGTGGATATGGAAGTAGAGGCGATAGTAGCGTTGGCGGTAATTTCAACCGATACGACAAACTAGAGTAAGTTGAGCGGTTTTCTTTTCCTTTGCTATTTGAGATTGATACTTGTAATTTCGATACCAAAAGTCGGTTGAACGAATACAGATCAACTAAGAAGAAGTGGGATCTTGACAGACTGCCAAGGTTTGAGAAGAACTTATACAAAGAACATCCAAACGTTAAAGCGAGAAGTCCGGTAAGTGTCACGTGATGCACGTTGTCTTCGCCTCTTTTTTTTTTTTTTCTTCGTCCCTTTGTCCCTTCGCCGCCACCAATACAAAATGGTACCATCTGTCGTACGACTTAGCTAGCCCGTTTTATGTCGACGCATTTTAAGGGGGGAGATGTGTTCTAAAGAAAAATCGCTTACACCTGGTAGGAAGAAACAGAGGCGTATCGGAAGTCTCGGCAGGTCTACGTACGCGGCAGAAGTGTTCCTGACCCAGTTGTATCCTTCGAGGAAGCAGGCTTCCCTGACTATATTTATGACACACTGCTGAAGCAAGGTTACACTGAGCCCACTGCTATACAATCCCAGGGCTGGCCCATGGCGCTCACAGGAAGGGACTTTGTCGGCATAGCCCAGACTGGATCGGGGAAGACTATAGGGGTATGGAAGATAAAATAACTTAACCACACCTCACCACTAACAATTGTCCTCCTTTTGCAGTACATCTTGCCAGGCATAGTTCACATCAGTCAACAGCCAAGGTTGCAGAGGGGAGATGGACCTATTGTAAGGCTTCCTCATAGCTGTTAGAGCACTGTTGTGATGTGCCACTCCGTTGTACCCAGGTCCTTGTGCTGGCCCCAACTAGAGAACTGGCCTTACAAGTGAAGGTGGGAATTGGGTGGGGGTGGGGTGTAGGTTATGTTCTGGAATGATTGTTCACACTGGCACTGCCTCACTTGAAGGAGGTGGCTGACATATTTGGCAGACCCAGCAGGATCAGAAGCTGCTGTGTGTATGGTGGTGCGTCTAAGGGACCTCAGATCAGGGATCTGCAAGATGGTATGCCTCTGGGGGATTTGCAGCCAAGTTGGAGTGGGCTTGGGGGGGGGGGGGGGGGGGGGGTTATTTCATTTTGGTGAAGCTTCTATAGGAGTGGGATGGTTCAATTCTGTTGCAAGCACTGCATTCATGGGGGTACACACCCAATTTCCTGTAGTGTATCAGGGCTGTAGCCCATGCAGTGTGTAGGGGGCTATATACAATACAGCCCATGCTGTGTGTAGAGGCAATACAGCCCATGCAGTGTGTAGGGGCTATACAGCCCATGCAGTGTGTAGGGGCTATACAGCCCAGCCCATGCAGTGTGTCAGGGCTGTAGCCCATGCAGTGTGTTGGGACTCGGGCATAGGGACATGGGCAACTGTAAGGTAAATGAAAGTGTTTTGAGAAATGGTTTAGCAATTGCCTACATTTATGGTTCCTAAGATGTCTTCCTGTTTAGCTTGGTATGTCTTACATCCTATCACACAGGAAATCAATAAAAACTTATTTGTCCATAAAAGGAAGGTGTAAATTCTTGGCAGCTATGTGGTTTAGCCAAATCAGTCTAGATTTCTCTGCCCCCTTGCTGGTGTCACCTCTGCCCCCTTTTGGTGTCACCTCTGCCCCCTTGCTGGTGTCACCTCTGCCCCCTTTTGGTGTCACCTCTGCCCCCTTTTGGTGTCACCTCTGCCCCCTTGCTGGTGTCACCTCTGCCCCCTTTGGTGTCACCTCTGCCCCCTTGCTGGTGTCACCTCTGCCCCCTTTTGGTGTCACCTCTGCCCCCTTTTGGTGTCACCTCTGCCCCCTTTTGGTGTCACCTCTGCCCCCTTTTGGTGTCACCTCTGCCCCCTTGCTGGTGTCACCTATACCCGCTTGCTGGTGTCACCTCTGCCCCCTTGCTGGTGTCACTTCTGCCCCCTTGTTGGTGTCACCTCTGCCCCCTTGCTGGTGTCACCTCTGCCCCCTTGCTGGTGTCACCTCTGATCGTACTCTTCAGAAAGTAATTTCTCTTCTTTGTGTCCAAAAAGGTTATGTATTAGAGAGTTAGGTTAAAACCATAAATCAACACCTCCATGTGCTAGAGCAATTGTGGTGAAGGTAGACCAGTGGGACCATAGTATAGGTTGGTGGTCTGTACTAAGATTAGTGGGACCTTAGTATAGGTGGTCTGTACTAGACCAGTGGGACCATAGTATAGGTAGGTGGTCTGTACTAAGATTAGTGGGACCATAGTATAGGTGGTCTGTACTAGACCAGTGGGACCATAGTATAGGTAGGTGGTCTGTACTAAGGTCACACAAGCAGTGCTATAGAGCTGCATGAACCTTGCACATGAGTGTGCTTTGATTGAGGTCTCAATGCTATTTGTTTGCACACAATTAGGTGTTGAGATCTGCATAGCAACGCCCGGTCGTCTGATCGATTTCCTTGATAGTGGCAAGACTAATATGCGAAGGTGTACGTACCTGGTTCTTGACGAAGCTGATCGTATGCTGGACATGGGGTTTGAGCCTCAGATCAGGAAAATAGTCGATCTGATTCGTCCAGACCGACAGACACTCATGTGGAGTGCAACTTGGCCTAAGGAAGTGAAAAGTTAGTTCCAGAGAAGTGTTGTGGTCCTAAGTGATTGTGTCATTGCTTGCATTGCAGGTCTTGCTGAGGACTTTCTGACAGACTACATACAGGTGAACATTGGATCACTGGAGCTGTGTGCCAACCACAACATCCTGCAAATCGTTGATGTCTGCGAGGAGTATGAAAAGGATTCGAAGTGAGTTGTGTGATATGTGTGTGTTATGTTTCTATATATGGTGTCGTGTGTGGGGGTGGGGCTTCCCCCTGTCTCTTAGGGCTTGGTACTCATGATGGGGTCTTGGTTGTTACATGATTAATACATCATTGCAGGTTGGCCAAGCTACTTGAAAACATCATGGTGGAAAAGGACAACAAGGTAATGTGGTGGGCACTATATGGAAGGACTGCCATGGATTCTCAAATTAGAAAAACATATGTGCAGTACATGTAGCAGATTATGAATGTTTTATGGTTGCCGTGGAGGTTCAACATCCCCTCCCCCTTCCTCCAGAAATATATAAATAAGGGAGCTGGAGGGTGGGTGCTTTATGTCGATGGTTTAATGGCATTTCCTTAAACCTAATCATCTGGTTCTCAGACCATTATATTTGTGGAAACCAAGAGAAGAGTGGATGAACTGACCCGGCAGATGAGACGAGATGGGTAAGAAGAGATGGAGGGGGTTGTCAAGGAGATGGGAGGAGGTTGTCAAGTGAAGTTGATATATTAATCAGGGAGTATATTAATACTTCCTAAGTAGGGTTTGAAGTGTCATGAGTTCAAAATATGCAATCTTTATTTATTTTACTGGTGTACTTTTACAGCTGGCCGGCTATATGTATCCATGGCGACAAAGCCCAACCTGAACGAGAGTGGGTGCTGAAAGGTTAGAACAGAGTTTTATTACCTTTGACTGGGGAGGGAGGTTATCTTTGAGTGTAAGCAGTGGGGGGTAATATGACCTTGTTCCCTTTACCTTCCATCTTATCACATCATCAGAGTTCAGAGGTGGTAGAGCGCCTATTCTCATAGCTACAGACGTAGCTTCAAGAGGACTGGGTGAGTACTTGTGTAGTTGCAGCTCCTTCCCTTTGCCTTGTCCCAACCTCACCCTTACTGTACGGTCCATGTCTGTGTGTGTGTGTGTGTTGCTTGTTGTATCAGACGTGTGATAGTTTGCTCAGTTAGTGTTAACCCAAGTGTTTCAGCTTCTCTTCGATGCAGGCATGCCCTCTCTACACACATTGAGTGGGGCAGCCTGTGTCATCACACGGAGAGGAGATTGGTGGAGAAACTAGCACTCCACTGGTGGCCCCCACCTACTAGTAGATTACAACTAAATCTGGCCCCCCTGCGTACCTCCCACTCGTGATTGATCGACCCCTCTCCTTTGTTCAGCGGCTTTTTTTTTTTGATTAAACTACAAGCCTCCATAGCCAGTTTGAAAAACTAAATTAAATTTAAGAACTTTGGCTTCAGAAACAATATGGAGCCCAAAATATTTGTAAATGTTCCACACATTTGTTTGTGGACCTGTGTGGCCTGTTTCCATGGCGCCACCTTGTCCTGTAGTGTGGAATGTTTGCTGTCGCTGAAGGGAGGAGGTCGCTTGCTCACAGGGTTCAGCCAGTTACCAACCTACCTACCTACCTATCTGCCTCTGCCCAAGAGGTAAGCGCCATGCTGCGGTTGTGTAGGGAACCCATTTTGAGATTGTAATTCTGCAATAAGAATGTATGTCATCTTAACTGTGGTCAGGAATGAGCCTCAACACTTTACCTTAAGATGACATGTTCTATTGCCATCGCATTAACTCTGCAGAATTGTTATTATGTGGTTTGTTGATTGCTATTACTGTATAGTGCGCATCTTATTAATGCCCACCTCAAATTTAATTTGGTCAAGGTTCACTAAATGGTAGTTTGCAAGGACTTTTAGTCATGTGGAATGGTACCATGGCCAGGGTTGAAAGGTCTCTGGGTTACGTGGAATGGTACCAGGGTTGAGGGTGGTCTCTGGGTCATGCAGAATGGTACCAGGGTTGAATGAGAATCGTCTTTTATCTACAGATGTGTCAGACATCAAATTTGTGATCAACTATGATTTCCCTAACAACACGGAGGACTATGTGCACAGGATAGGGAGGACGGCCCGAGCAGAGAACACTGGTACTGCCTACACCTTCTTCACCACGGCAAGCGCCAAGCAGGCTGGGGAGTTGATGGAAGTGCTGAAAGAAGCCAGACAAAATATTAATCCGCGTCTGTTCGACATGGTGCACGTCTCGAGGCAGATGAACATGTCCAAAGGTTAGGTGGTGGCCTGATTGTGAAAGATTTCAACTAATTGGGTGGTAATGTAGTATTTAATTGCAGAAGGGATCATTTTTAAATACAAAATTAAGAATTCTGCAGAACGTAGTCATACTAATCACACCGCACTTGTAGGGGACCATAAGGCAGATCGACGATTGATATGTTAGAACTGGAATTCAAAAAATTTAATACCCAGAAAAAATGTATTGATTCTAACGAACTGCCTTTGATTGGCTTGAAATAGTTAGCTTGGTAGTAATCAAGCAGCAAAATTTGCACAAACTTAAAACCATTAAAATATAGCAATAATGGTTGTTTATAAGGTATGTCCTGCTTTACATTCGTCACATACAAAAATAAAAGTACATTCACAGTTAAGAAAATCAGCTGGTGGGTACTATATAGAATTTCTTAGCAGCCTCATACAAAACCCTTGTGTGACCCACTATTTCTTTGTGGTGTGATGCCCTCATTAGGTCGCAACAGGTACAGAGCTCGGGATGATCGAGGTGGTGGAGGAGGAGGAGGAAATAGGTTCTCCGCTCGCGATAACTCGCAGAGCAGGCCAATACGCCGTTACGATAACAAACCGGCAGACCAGATGCAGTCCCAGCCTTCAAGCTACTCTGGTGCATTCGGGCTGCAGCAGAATGGCTATGCAGCAGCTGCCTACAGCCAGCCCACACCCCAGTACACCCAGCCTGTTATGATGTCGTATGATCCCTCCCATCAACAGCAGCCACTGATGTATGGCTCACAGCAACAACAGCAGCCAACAATTACATACATGACTCCCCAGCAGCTGTACTATGCGGCGCCCCCGCCCCCACCATCTGATCCCCCACCACCTGGCATTTGAGCCGCTTTTATTTTAGTGCTCTTGCGGAACATTTACACCTGGACTTCATTGTTATATTCTATTCCCTAAAACTGTGCACTTTCTTGTGGTATGCAACAGCAATGTTATTTGAGAAGAGTTAATCTCTTACCTAGACGTAATTTGTGATTCAAAATGTCTGGGGTTGTCACACCAGACCAGGGCTGCCAAAGGTCAGACCACACCTCCTCGATATATCAATACGTGCATGCAGTATTATATGGCTACCTTATTTCTACAAGCTTAGTTTTAAGCTCACTTCTTCATACTAAAGTAAGATGCAACAGTAAAATAGCAAATGCATGCACTGTATCTATATAGTATCTGGTGCAACCAAATATATATTTATAGTTAATTCTAAATACATCTGGTGAGGATGGCAGTGGCATTGGCCCTCACTGGATGGAGGTTGAGTCTGCCATAGATGTCTTTAAGTAAGCCAACTTGGGCCTGCATGCAAGGGTAGCAAGCCAAGATGCCAGCTGTGAGAAGGCTTCATTTCCCCATGCACCATAAGTCTGCTACCAGGGGAACACACAACCAGCCGAGTTCTTTGCATTTTGCATCATTGGCCCTGTGCTTTCTGCCTTCAGTGGCTAGGGCAACTGATCCTGCAGACACTCCCACTTCCATCAGGGTATGTGTGTTAAGCAGAGAGGTTACAGAAATATCAAAGGCAGCTGTCTTGCCTGTTGCCCAGTTAGTCAACAGAAGGTCAGCAGGACGGGTGTGGCTATGATCGGCTGTGAGGTCATTGCCAGCCTCCAAGATGGGTATTGTGTCGTGCCACAACATCACCCCCACGCTTACAAGTGATGGCATGATGTCCAAGAGGGTCAAGGGCGTTGTCAGGGCAAAGTGCACACTGGGATCCCTGGGATGTGTTCATACCAAGCCAGCACTTTATGGCAACTTGATGGACCGGTGCATCAATATGTAGACCCAGCCCCTGTGATGGTAGAACAGACAACCAGGAGGATGCATGTGGTGCGGAAACTGAAAACAATCGTGCTCGGTCAGCAGTGGAGGAGGTTCCAACAGCAGATTGACATGCAAGTGTCCAATGTGCTGGATAGTTCTTTATGGGAGACCAGAGACGCTGAGAGAAGGGAGTGAATCTGCAGTGCCTTATCAGGTGGAACAGCAGAATTAAAATCTGCAACTGCAGAACAGAGGTGAAGATTTGTCTCTGATTATTATTTTAATAATAGCTAATAATAGCTAAGTGTTAGCTCTGATGAGAGCCAGGCTGAGCCTACCATACAAACTGGTGATAGCTTTGGAAAGGGACTAGCACATTCTCACTGCAAGGTGATTTGCTATCCTAGACAAACATCGCCTAGCCTCTGCACCCCAACATCCATACTCTCAATTGCCAATGGGATGCATGCCCTGGCAATAATTATATTATTATGTATTATAACACATGACTATATGTAATCTACTGACCTGCCCTAGAGTTTGCCCTCATATTAAGCCTAGCATAGAGTTCAAAAGTCGCCACGGACTTAGACACACAGACATGGACAGCAAGGGGAGATTCAAGTCTGGAAAAGCACTGTTGAGCCTCCTTGCCCCATGCCCCATAAGACTCCACCACAAGAGGGATAGACACCTACCCCACACTTTGTATATAATTACTTATATTCTCGCTGGTTATTTAATAATTAAGTCGTAATAACACGTGTCGAAAAAATGTGGCTGCGTCGCATAGTTGCAGAATGGCAAAAGCAGAGTATAGCCCTCCAGGTAGCGCACTTTAGCAGAAATTACGGTGAAGTACCAGGAAAGGGAGCCTCTTTCCAAAGGTATGGTTACAGGGAGCAGGCAGCAGGTAGCTATCGCGACAGAAGGCGCACCAAGGAATCAGAGTAAGTGCTCCCCTTGCTATTGTGCATGCGTGTATGTGGGTTGTGAATCGTAACACGCACGTTTCATAGCATTGTCGATAGTGAGGACTATGGGTTTGCAGACCAGGAACCTGCGCGTAGCTACCGCCAGAACCAAAGACAGGAACCTGCGCGTAACTACGGTGCTACAATCCAGGAGCCTTTGGATTTTGCTAGCTTACCCAAATTCGACAAAAGTGCGTATCAGGAGCACACGAATGTCAAAAATCGTTCCAAAGTAGGTTGAGGACGTCAGAGGGTGCGAGTTTATGACTAGCGAATCGGTTTCCATAGGAAGAGGTAGATGCGTATCGGAGAGAACATGGTATAATTGTACGCGGCAGCAAGATTCCCAACCCCATCTTCTCCTTCGAAGAGGCGAACTTTCCAGCTGTTATTCTGGACAACCTCTTGAACGAGGGTTACACAGGGCCTACACCTATACAGGCACAGGCCTGGCCCTTGGCTCTGTCAGGACAAGACTTTGTTGGCATATCAAGGACAGGATCGGGGAAGACACTGGGGGTTAGGGGGTTGTGTAACATTCTATGGAGCAACGTAACAACTGTTGTCTGTTCACAGTATCTTCTACCTGCGTTGGCTCATATTCAGCGCCAGCCAAGGCTGAAGCCAGGGGAGGGACCTATGGTGAGCCAATCCATAGTTTGCCTATGGTGTTTCCATTATCCCCCCCCCCACACACACACACACCCTTGTCCCTCCTCTTTCGATTGGAAGGCGATTGTTTTGGTACCAACACGAGAGCTGGCTCAGCAAGTGAAGGTTAGCGTAGCCTTCAGAGCTGCACACCACTAAGGATCTCCTGTTGTAGGGCGTGGCAGACCCCTATTGTTTTGGGGCACGTGTTAGGAGCACATGTGTGTATGGGAAAGTCTCTGCTGTGCCTCAGCTGGTGGACCTCAGGAGAGGGGTGGAAGTGTGTATAGCAACGCCTGGACGCTTAATCGACTTCCTTGATAATGGGAAAACCAACATGAATCGTTGCATTTACTTGGTTCTTGACGAAGCTGATAGGATGCTGGACATGGGGTTTGAGCCTCAGATCAGGAGAATAATCAACCTCATTCGTCCAGACCGCCAGACACTCATGTGGAGTGCAACTTGGCCTAAGGAAGTGAAAGGTATAGTGTGGTCTTTTCTGCCTGTGCACAGTTTGACAGTTGTTCCTTTGTGGTCCAGGACTGGCTGAGGACTTTCTGACTGACTATGCACAAGTGAACATTGGTTCATTGGAGCTGTCAGCCAATCCCCGCATAAAGCAGATAGTTGATGTCTGCGAGGAACACGAGAAGCTACCAAAGTTAGCTCATGTAGATACCGACCACTGTCTGCTTTAGCTCCGTTGTCAACTCGTAGATTGTTCACCCTGTTAGCAGACGTCATGAGTAAGGAGAACAGCAAGGTGTGCTTTGGGCCCATGGGTGCGTTGCCATGGTGCATTGTGGTGTGACGTGTTCTGCTTTTGCAGGTTCTTATTTTTGCCCAGACGAAGAGAAGAGTGGACCAACTGGCAAATAAACTGAGAATGAAAGAGTGAGTGAGTGAGTGAGGATGTGTACTTCATGTATAGAGTGTGGGGATATGTACTGCATGTATAGAGTGTGGGGATATGTACAGTACTTGTATGTACAAACTATTCAATGGCAGTTATTCTAAAGTCTACTTGTCCGGCTGATTCCATTCATCACACATCCACATCTTAAGTTAAAGAACATTGTATAATTGCATAGGAACAACAGATAGTACAGTCAATATAAATGTGTTACAAGCTGCCCTGGCACTTCCATTAAATTTCTTTGTATGAATAATTAGTGAACCATAACTTGGCGGGGGGGGGGGGGGGGCAGAACCTATCTGCCCCTGACACACATGTATGACATATGAACATTGATAACTCTACTTTTCATCCCTATCACCTATCACTGGCTGTATAATGTATTTATTTTTGGGGGGGGGGGGGGCTAAGCTTTAGCTAAGCTTCTTTCGATAAAAGCCTTTAAATCGCTTCAAATTCAGTATTTGCACAGGTAGTCCTGTTACTATTAATTTGGTCCGTTCATTAATGTTTGTTATCCATTATGGAGGGAGATACAGTTGACCAAGTATGTGCATGTTCTCCTCTGTCTCTGTAATGGTATGAGGTGTTGGAAATAGGAGTCTAAGTACAGTGAAGGTGTAGTGATTCAAATGTACAGCTTTTATAACATCTGCAAGTAAAGTGGGTCAAAATTAGGGGGAAGTTTAGATCCGTTGGCAATACAATCACAGATACTATTTCTGATTCTAGTGTAAGAATGTAAGAACTTATGGGTGATACACAGAAGCTCTGAGTGATTGATACCTCAATCAAAGCACATACATGTAGTAGGTCAAGATGGTGTTCTTATGCTTCAAACATCCTTGCGTCAATTCTTTTGAGCTAAAATTTAGTAGGAAACCAAAGTTTTATTAACCGCTAATAATGATTAAGCAGGATGAGTTTGTGCATGTGATGGTGTTTGTGAAGCCTGGAGTGGTGTGATGGTGTGTGAAGCCTGGAGTGGTGTGATGGTGTGTGAAGCCTGGAGTGGTGTGATGGTGTGTGAAGCCTGGAGTGGTGAGATGGTGTGTGAAGCCTGGAGTGGTGTGATGGTGTGTGAAGCCTGGAGTGGTGTGATAGTGTGTGGAGTGGCACTTGCTTTGAGACAACATAACATTGTTGACAATGATGTAAGCTTACATCATTAACACTAACCTTTAATCTTCTATTCAAATACGTATGAACACCTAAAAAAACCAATCTAAAACCCCACCTCCTTTTATGGAAGTACACAATGTGATGTAATGTGGGGTATTGCCATCTGGCCAGATGATTCAGTGTGTCATATTTTTCAGGTGGCGAGTTATGTGCACACATGGAGACAAGACCCAATCGGACAGGGACAGAGTGCTAAGGGGTGGGTGTGTGTGTGATGGTGACTGATGTGGTGTGTTTTGTTGATGTATGGTGCGTTGTTGTATGCAGAATTCAGGAATGATGGGTCCCACATCTTGGTGGCAACTGATGTAGCTGCAAGAGGATTAGGTGAGGGATAGCATCCTCTGACAGTATTGTGTGTAAATGATGGCTACCTGCAACACAGATGTCTCCAACATAGACTACGTGATCAACTATGATTTTCCAAATTACACTGAAGATTATGTACATCGTATTGGGAGGACAGCGAGGGCAGAAAAGACCGGCACAGCTTACACCTTTTTTACTTCTGAGAGTGATAAGCAAGTTGGTGAACTTCTCAAAGTGCTGCAAGGCGCCAAACAAGAAGTCAATCCTCAATTGCTACAGTTTGTCAAACAACCTAAAAGTCACTTAGGGGAAAGTAAGTTTGCCCACATTTTTGGGGGGTGTTCTCTCACATCCTTCTTTGTCAACCTGCAGGAAGTGGGTATTACAGTACACGTGCACGCTATGGGACGCGGTCACGTGATTCACATTCACGTGACTCATACTCAAACAGAAGTTATCGCAAGTATTAGTCGCGCACGCAGTTCATTCAAGATTGTCATAATGTTATTATCTGTTTGCAAAACTTTTGTGCATCAAAATTGTCATTCTATTTCGATACGAGACGTGAAAAATGATACGTTGTTATTTATTGATCGAACCGGATCTTAATGTTTTTGGAAGACAACACTGCGTATAGTGATGTTGATAAACACACCACCATTGCTGGAATGGCTGATTCAACTGAAGTCATAGCCAGACCAAAGAATGATCCAACTTGGACCCTTGGCCACTGACACTGCCTAACGCGTTAATACAATTTAGTTTACAACCAAAAATAGCAAAACGTTACTATAGTCACGTGCACCTAGAGTCGTCGAATTTTGGCTGACACCACTGGAAAAAAAAAGTATTTAGCCATGGAGGAGGGCGACCCTTACAGTTGCTACTCGAGTCCCTTGAACAGTCGGTATGCAAGCGAAGAGATGAAGTACAATTTTTCCGATAGAAAGAAGTTCACAACCTGGAGACGACTTTGGTACAATCTCGCCAAGGCAGAAAAGGTGGGTATAAATAACGCGACCATAACCGAATGTATCAGGGCACCTCAACAGGAGCTGGGGATTCAGATAACGGACCAGCAGCTCGAGGAGATGGGAAAAAACATCGATAACATTGACTTTAAGCTTGCGGCGAAGGAAGAAGAGAAGTGCAGGCATGACGTTATGGCTCACGTGCGTACATATGCAGCCTGCTGCCCATTGGCAGGACCAATCATTCATCTGGGAGCGACATCATGTGATATAAAGGACAACACTGTAACTGGTAATTACCTTTAATAATTTGGGATATCACTGTTCATCCTCTTGTAGGATTTAATTTGTTTGAAAGATGGGTTGGAGATTATCATTCCGAAAGTGAGTTGCTTGTGCTTCATTGTGGTGACATCATTGGTTTTTATTATTTTAATTTTTAATTTTTTTACAGCTGGCCCAATGTATCCATAGATTAGCTGTGTTTGCAGAACAGTACAAGGCTTTACCCACACTGGGGTTCACACATCTTCAGTGAGCCGCCTTGTGTGTTAATAACCTGTGTTAATAAACTCCCTCTAGACCTGCTCAGCTGACAACAGTAGGAAAGAGGGCGTGCCTTTGGACAAGCGACTTACTTATGGACTTCAGAAACCTCACCAGAGCCAAGGCAGATCTCAAGTACATGGGTGTGAAGGGTGCCACAGGAACACAAGCCAGTTTTCTCTCTCTGTTCAACGGTGACCACAGCAAGGTACATTGAATTGATGCCTGCATGTGTGAAAAGTAAAATGGTGGTTGTTTGTCAGGTTGAAGAACTTAACAG
The DNA here is from genome assembly GCA_949361645.1 of Spongilla lacustris. Classification (NCBI taxonomy): domain Eukaryota; kingdom Metazoa; phylum Porifera; class Demospongiae; order Spongillida; family Spongillidae; genus Spongilla; species Spongilla lacustris. The sequence goes on from OX442427.1 coordinate 8,087,924, forward strand.
GAAAGTAACCGAATTGGCTGGATTTACTCAGTGAGCTGACTTACTGCTCTGTTGCTGTTGTTTCAGTGCCTCTAATTCATCACACCAGTTCTTACATCGTCACTGGCCAGACTTACAGCCGCAAGGTTGACCTTGATGTCGTCGGTGCTCTGTCAGGCTTAGGGGCATCAGTACATAAGGCATGTATTGGGGGGAAGGGGGCATCAGTACATAAGGCATGTATTGGGGGGAAGGGGGCATCAGTACATAAGGCATGTATTGGGGGGAAGGGGGCATCAGTACATAAGGCATGTATTGGGGGGAAGGGGGCATCAGTACATAAGGCATGTATTGGGGGGAAGGGGGCATGGTTATATGTAGTTTCCTTTGCTGATGGTTGTCTATCCATGACTGCAGCTTTTCACTGACATTCGCCTCTTGGCTAGTCAGAAAGAACTAGAGGAGCCATTTGAGAAGGACCAGATAGGATCTAGCGCCATGCCGTATAAGCGCAACCCAATGAGGAGCGAGCGTTGCTGCAGTCTGGCACGTCACCTGATGGTGCTGGTAGGAGACACGCAGCACACAGCCGCTGTCCAGTGGCTTGAGAGGACTCTGGATGACAGTGCAAATAGGAGGATCAGTCTGGCTGAGGCTTTCCTGACAGCCGATGCTATACTCAATACCATGCAGAATGTGCTTGAAGGACTGGTTGTATACCCAAAGGTACCAACATCAGTACTGGTTCAAGGTCAAATGATTGTTGTTTGTGAATATAGGTCATAGAAAAACATATCAGAGATGAACTTCCTTTTATGGCAACGGAGAACATAATTGTGGAAATGGTTAAACTTGGTGCAAACAGGCAGGTAAGCTGCATTATGAAGCACACCTGTTTTTAAAAATACCTTCCCAGGAGTGCCACGAACAAATGAGGGTAATCTCGCAGCAAGCTGGTGACCATGTCAAGCTCCACGGAAAAGAGAATGATTTCCTAGAGAGGGTAATGAACGCTTCGTACTTTGCTCCGATCCATGGCAAGCTGGAGCAGCTCTTGGACCCTGCTGGGTTCATTGGTAGAGCACCACAGCAGGTGAGGGGGATACAGCCAGTGTGTGGTGCCAACAGGTCTTACCCTCCTCCCCTTTTAATCAATGTGCAGGTTGAACAGTTCTTAGCAGAGGCGAACGAAGCTATTGAAAGCTATTCTGCTCATTTCAAAAAAACTGCGCGTTTGGAGCTCTGAAGTATTGTGCAAATCACAAGAAATAAATTGAACTATGTTTAGGGAGAATTAGGCTTAATTAACTACCGTAAGACTTCTCGTACGATGTGTGTTTAATTTTTATATCTATTGCGCTTGCGCGTTAGAAACCGGTCAACAAGTACACACACATTATATGAAGGCAGTGGTGGTGTAAAATGAAGGAAACAAGGGATTAAAGATACAAAGCATTTTTGTACAGTGTTACGGTATGTTGGTAAATATGTTGCCTTCAAATCCTATCAGTCAGTTTCTCAGAGAGATGTTATTCTAAATTTCATACTTGTTTTGTTTTTAGGGTGGTTACGAATCGTTCTAAATCAATTTAACAGTGCAGAAGTACATAATACAGTTTAGGGCTTGGACTACACTGGCCTAGCAAGTAGCAATACATCACTTACGGAAGTGGTCTTATAATCCAGTCGGGCTCTGTATAATGCTACTATTCTGTAGAGAAATACCTTTCTAAGGAGTCGGCCAAATAGCTCCCAATATGGTTGCGCATAAGAAAGGTCAGTTGGTGCACATTCGGTCTATTCCTGACAAAAACGCCGCCACTGTTTAAAATTTAAATACATGACAAGCGGTTAGCCTTAAAACGCCTCGCTTTGCTCAAATGTAAATCCACGCGCAAACCACGAGCGATGAAGACATTATGCAGATTAAAAATTGCAGTGGTGTGTTAAAATAGGAAAATTTAATGAAGTTACATGATTTTTACGATACAACTGATTATGAAAATAAACTAACATGTTACAAAACGACGCACGTGCCTTAATAACTGTATTTAACATTAAAAATATATTTGGCAATATAAAACATGGCATACACACGTAGTCTTAACGCAACAAATTTACCTATAGCTGAACTTTGCCTGTATTGCTATAGATGAATCGAACACGATTTACGAAAACAGCTTTGACAAAGAACGTGTAGCATTCGCCTTGAACAAAATTTGTCAAGGTTACAGCCATAGGGAGAGGTAAAGGTAGTATTTTCCCTAACAAAACCCAGCTTATAGCCTTAGATGGCACTTGCTCCTTGCCAACACGAACATAGAGCTCATAATTCATGACCTGGCTTTCATAGGAAAGAAATTCTTCGACAAAAGTCCATTTGATGACAATCCCCTCTGGCATAACAGTAGCAAAAAGCTTAAGATTTGATGGGGTAGCAAATGGTGAAGGCTTTGATAACTGTGACACGAAAAAATCCTCTTTTGTGACCACAGAAGGTTCATGACAAGTGTTAGCATTAGATGCTGGCAAAGGGTTAGACAGTACAGGTGCACATGACGATGAGGATGGGCCTTCTTGGCTTGAAGGCACTTGGGCCAAACTGATGTCAAAAGATGCTTTCTGGGGTACAGCTGAAGTTTTTTGCTGTGCATTTGGTAAAAATGATGTCGAAGGAAGTCCCCGTGGTGTTTTCAAGTAACTATTGGCAATGTTTGGGTTAATGAGAGGTGCTGCCAGTGGTAAAGTAATAATAGTATGTGAGGTCTTTGATGGTATTTTAACAGAAGTGGAAGTGTTGTCTTGAGGGACTCCAACTACAGATGTTGAATTAGAATTGTGTTGGCATCCCTCTGCAAATGATGGCATTTGAGCCAATTCATGAGCACTGTTAAAATCTTTTGAGTACCCAACAGCTGATGACACTGGCATTAGGCTAGAATTTTGTTCATATTTGGATGGAATTTGAGATAGAATATCAGAAGTGTCACCAGTTTTGGAGTGGTCAACAGGAGTTGGCACGGGTGTCAAGTTAGAATTTGGCTGGCATTCAGATTGGAATATATTAGGGGTGTCGCTAGTTCTGGAGTGCTCAGCAATAGATAACACTGGCAACAAGCTAGAACTTTGCTGGTGAGAGAGTATATTAGAAGTATCACCAGGTTTGGAGTGCTCAAGAGCAGTCGACACAGGTGCCAAGCTAGAATTTTGTTGGCATTTCTCTGCAGTAGATAGTGTTTCACATGATACTTTAGAAGTGTCACCAGGTTTGGAGTGCTCAAGAGCAGTTGGCACAGGTGCCAAGCTAGAATTTTGTTGGCATTTCTCTGCAGTAGATAGTGTTTCAGATGATACTTTAGAAGTGTCACCAGGTTTGGAGTGCTCAAGAGCAGTCGACACAGGTGCCAAGCTAGAATTTTGTTGGCATTTCTCTGCAGTAGATAGTATTTCAGATGATACTTTAGAAGTGTCAGCAGTTTTGGAGTCCTCAAGAGCAGTTGACAAAAGCACCAAGCTAGAATTTTGTTGGCACTTCTCTGTAGTGGACAATACTGTAGAAGTGTCACCAGTTTTGGAATGCTCAGACACTAGCATCACACTAGAATTTGGCTGGCATTTGGCTGGTATATTACAAGTGTCACCAGTTTTGGACTGGTCAACAGCAGTTGACACAGGCATCAAGCTAGAATTTTTTTGGCATTCATTTGCAGTGGATATTGTTTTGGACAATATTTTAGAAGTGTCACCAGTTTTCAAATGCTCAAGAGCAGTCGACACAGGTGCCAAGCTAGAATTTTGTTGGCATTTCTCTGCAGTAGATAGTATTTCAGATGATACTTTAGAAGTGTCACCAGTTTTCAAATGCTCAAGAGCAGTCGACACAGGTGCCAAGCTAGAATTTTGTTGGCATTTCTCTGCAGTAGATAGTGTTTCACATGATACTTTAGAAGTGTCACCAGTTTTGGAGTCCTCAAGAGCAGTTGACATAAGCACCAAGCTAGAATTTTGTTGGCACTTCTCTGTAGTGGACAATACTGTAGAAGTGTCACCAGTTTTGGAATGCTCAGACACTAGCATCACACTAGAATTTGGCTGGCATTTGGCTGGTATATTACAAGTGTCACCAGTTTTGGACTGGTCAACAGCAGTTGACACAGGCATCAAGCTAGAATTTTTTTGGCATTCATTTGCAGTGGATATTGTTTTGGACAATATTTTAGAAGTGTCACCAGCTTTGGAGTTGTCAGTAATAGATGCCACTGGCATCAAGTTAGAATTTTCAGATGATGATATGTTGGAAGTGTTGACAGTCAATGCTGGTTGTGTGCTATTGTTTTCTTGACTTTCCTTACATGAATTTGTGACAGGCAGCATTTGTAATGGTATCAAAAAAAGCTCTGAAACAGTTGTGGGTGATTTAACAGGTGCAGGTGACCTGTTTTCCAATGGCAAACTGGTCCCAGAAGTAGTTGCAGGCTGTAATGGATAGAATGTATTGCCAGGTTTTGGGGTAGCAATCCTTATGGTTTGGAAGGTTGTTGCAGGTGGATTTTTCCCAGACTCAATGCATGCCACCTGCGACTGACCTTGAGGTAAAGACTTTGTGGTGGGTTTTGCAACTGACAGCAATGGTGCTGCACCCCCTTTTATCTGCAGGTGTTTAGATGTACTAGGTGGTGGTTTTTTGCTGAAAATTTCATTGACTGCATCAGAAACTGTTTTGGGTAAAGGAACAGCTGACTGTGATCCCACAGCTCTGCTGAGAACACTGACAGCTGATGCAATACAGTATGTGCTGTTTGTACTGCACAATGTTACCTTTACACCTGAAAAGGGTGGAGTGCAAACAGATGTTTTGACACCTGGAGTAGCAGAAGTAGGAGCTAAATTAGTTACTACTGATGTAGTGACAGTGACTGGAAGCACAGATGGAATGTCAGATCGTTGCTTACAAGGATTAGAAGGTGATTGAGTCATAGATGATTGAGCAGACAAGTGTTTAGCAGTGATGGTTTTAGGCAGCTGTGCACTGGAAGGGGGTGGAGTGATGGTTTTAGGCAGCTGTGCACTGGAAGGGGGTGGAGTGATGGTTTTAGGCAGCTGTGCACTGGAAGGGGGTGGTGCAGCATTAAATGCAACTCCTTTCCCAGTTATCAAGCGTTCGTATAGCTGCCTGCATAATTGCTGAAGTACAGTGTTAATTTTATCTGTATCAGCGGAACTAAGCAATGGAAGCGATACAGATTGACTACCTGGAGCTGGAAGACTACTAAGAAGTGCTGTGCTTTGCTGAATTGCTGTGAGCGTATCTTTGTTATGAGTTAATTGAACAACAGCACCAGCACAAATGGGCTCACTTCTAGTACTAGAACTAACTATAGGCTGTTGATTACCAAGAATACTATCGCTTACAGTTTGTCTACTTCCTAAAACTTGTTGCTGAATACCTGTAGAGCTACTTGATGGCAGATTTCCTGCTGTTGGGATTGCAGCCTTATCTCCATTATCAGTTGAATTAGGCAATGAACAAGACGATTCTTCAGCCCCTACAGTAGATCTTGGTGTAGCACATGAATTGCCCCCCTTATGGCTGCTATTGACACAGTTGGTAGTAACTCCTAGATGTGCTCGAGCAGTTGTTCGAGCGCTGGACTGAGGAGTACAGCTTTCAGAATCTGAAGAGACAGATTCGCTACTCTCATTGGAAAAGTCCATGTCATCAGCACTTGAATCACTCTCCATATCTGATCCAACGGGAGAAGAGACAATGCTACAACTGGCGCTTCCAACATCTAAGTGTGCAGGATCATCATCCTTGGCCGGTGTGCTTTGTTGAGGGCAGACCACTAAGTCCAAAGTGCCTAATGCTTGCATGTACAATGCATCAATGCTCGAACTAAACTCAGGAGTAAGGTGGCGGTGTAGTTTGCGCAGCCTCTGCAGAGCATTGCAAAGTTCCTGCAGTTTTTGACCAAGCATATAGGTAGCTAGTCCAGGTACCTTACCACACTGCTCCAACATTTGAAGTACTGGCTCAGAGAGCTTGGGTTCCACCTCACCTTTAAAAACACTTGATGTACAATCAACAAAACTGGCCATCAAAAGCACAAGCTTATCTACAAAGCAATGATCAACAGGCAATTTTGATAAAACAAGCTGAAGCTTCCATAATGCCTTCAGGATACCACATGTTGGAGGTTGACGTAATGGATTGCCTAAGGTTGGCTGCAAGGTAGTGTCACATGGCCTGGATCGAGCACAGACAGATGATGTCGACTTGGGATTCACCATTATGCAACGAGCACAAGCATCTGTGTCTTCAGTGGCCAACCAGTTATGAACCGTAGTAACGGACTTGCTACTGGAGACACAAGGTTCTAACATAGATAAACCATCATCGACGGACAGCAGCTCTCCTGGTACCTCTTCAGGCTGATGACTGACAGTGCTCCTAGGTACTGTGATAGAGACTGCTGTTGGCTCCTTCTGCTTACCTATATATGAACAAGTTAAAGTCTCTAATGCTATTAAGCCCTCAGTCTGCATGCCACACGTTCTTTTCCTCTGCCTGCTAAGCATCTGCAAGATGCAAACTGTATGATACAAACCACAGTACCACATCAGCAATCTCACCATTGAACACTGAGTTGCAACACTTCTTTTCCTGGTCTTCATATAAAGGGACTCAGTTACTACATCATTTGAGGCCTACCAAAAACACATCCTTGTGACTAATGCTGTTACTTCGTAGGATAGAAAAGGGTACTGACCTGCAAGTAAGGTGCAAGTCCAATAGTGGAGGTTCCCTTGTCTGCAACAGAAGGTTTCAGTGTTGTTCTCATCAGTGACTAGTATAAGAGACATCCAATATGTGGAGACAAGTCATGATGATGTGACATGATTAAGACAATGTCACCAGATGATACACATGCAACAGTTGCAAGCCACCTACTTGTATCTTAATAATGGTGTTCTTGTGTGCCTTCTCCAGCCTCTCCTTCTCCTGCATCACCTTATCAATCTGTTTTCTCACATGCTGCAACTTGATGTTAAGTTCCTTTGCCAAGCTCTCATCCAGCTTCGCTTTGATGTAAGAATCAAGTACCTTAAAGTGAAGGAAGATTTTAAATATAAGTTTTATGCCAAGAGTCACCTAACTTTTTGTTAGTAAAAACCTAGCATCACACATTAGCTTACATTAACTTCCTGATAATTAAATGGTTTTGACAAATGAGCTTTTGTATGGTTAAAGATCAACCCCCCTTTTAACACCTTTTATGAGTGTTTATTAAAGTTATCCTTCTGGCTTCATAACTATAATATTGTTAGGTATACCTAATGTCTGGCGTTTATTGCTAATCTAAGGGAAGGATGGGCAAAGTAGGGTACACAACTGATTTCCAGGTTTTTAACACCAGTTCCGTGAAATTAGACGACTTTTTTCGAAGGGGGGGGGGGGGCAAGAAAAACTGTGCGAATCCCATCGTCCAATATTGTAGAGTTTAAAGACGGGAGTATGAATCTGCTTTCAAAATAAAAATCGAACTTAAAAGAAAAAAGATATAATGGTTTATAAAAAGGGACGTAGGGGGTGGTACCCCCTGCTAAAATTACAAATTCACGTGTTTTTTTAATCTTTTTTCTTTCGCTTTGAATTTACATGGGAGTTGCATGATTCTATTTCTCTCAACTAAAGGACTTCACTGAGATCCACATACAATCGCTAGACACTTGTGAAACAGGCAGCGAACGATTTAACATTTAACCCTCTCGTGGTAGTTTCCTAATTTGGTTAGCTATGGATTGTGATAGGTGTGGCAAGCGCAACGATATTGTTAATTAACGTACAACGGCAAGCAAACGAAGACCGCAGAGATGAACCTGCAGAAAATGCAGCAATCGCAGCCACCTGCAGAAAAAAGGCAGTGGCTCCTGTGCACGAGCGCTGCAAATGCCGAGGAAACCCGTTGGGATTGCTTGCAATGAATCCATTGCCGTTGCTTGCGAGGAATCCGTTCATAGTGTAGCGGAGCAGAACCAGAGTTTGCCTAAGGCTAAGCCGTTCTGTCGGGGTATTTGCCAGATGTGCCTTCGCCCTTCGTCCAAAACTGGGCATTTGCAGTACACAAGGTCGATCTAGTAAATGGTGCAAAAAAAACCATTCTGCTGGTGGACAGGTGGAGTCCAACTGTCCATTTGCCTATATAGAGCTGTGGGAAAAGGTTCAGTTGCCAATGCAATCCATGCACCAACAGACCTGTTCCATGTCAAATATGCCTGAGCACAACAGGGACTGTACGCCACTATGTGTGGAGCTACCACTACTTAGACCACATGCAGTCTATTCACCCAGGTAAAAAATTGACAGAGGAGGAGGCTGCAAAGTATGCCATCCACAAAGAGAAGTACCTAGGAGTACTGGGCAAAGAGTATCAGCAAAGGAGCAGGAGAATAGGCTAAAGATAGACCTCACCAGGTTGAAGGATGATGCTGCATCTGTTACCAATCCCTCTCTTTGGGCAGAGTTCTTGCAGGATAATGTTGTGATAAGGCATTATGTATTCATTGTAACGTGGTTTCTTCAGTGCTAATTGTGGTTACGCGTGGGTGAGAAAGGGGCGTAGGGGTGGTGGGTACCCTTTTAAGAAATCTGAAGATGGGTGTTTAAGAAATATTCCTTGCCCCCCCCCTCGACTTTTTTGGCCTATTTTGTCAAACTCACTTTTTGGAAAATTAGTCAGAACGGTACCAATTGTCACTAATACCAGTGTATGAGGTAGTTCAACTCCTTAGACGATGTTTGGAGTTACTGCCAGCCTTGTAACTACTTCCGCTGAGGACCTACGTTTGTTTACAGTCGAGAGGGTAAAGACCTTACCGGAAACGAGACACTTTTTTCTGACAAGGTTTCTGAGTCTAAAAACAGTATCTAAGTGCTCAACTGGATAGGATAGATAGCAGCGCTTCAAACAATTCTGGCAGTAACCCATCTTGCTAGCGTTGAAACAGACACTAAACTTCTTTGGATCTCGACTCCAGACCCAAATATTGGTCGTGCACAGGCCCAAACACATTATAATTAGGCATCACATGGGTACTATTTACGCATAAATATGCGCACGTGAGCTAAAATACTAGGCTTTTCGTCCAGTTATTGATTTCTCGTACCCAGACATTAATGAACTACATTGATCTACGTAAGCCCTCAAACGAGATAAACAACTGTAAGTGAGTTTTGTACAAGATCTAAGCTAACTGCCAAAACGATATCTATTGTGGCCTCCTAGTAGTACCAAATGACGTTTAAAATCGTATCCATAGCGGCTCTTAATTGCCTAGGAAAAAAGTGTACTCTGCAACGCTTCGTGACCGAAAAACATAAAACCGCATCACTTTGAAAGCATACAGGTAAGTGTCCACAATAGATATATAACGGATGACAACGCCAAATGGCTAGGTGATAGTTAAACTATCTAAAAATATGCTTTTCCAGACAATTGGAGGCCTTGCGACTAATTTTTAGAAAGTATGGTTCGACGAAAAAGGTCGTCTAATTTCACGGAACCGGTGTTAAGGTTATTCGACTACTCGCGATTACCTATTCCAGAGAATAATTTAACTGGTATCACATTGCAGTTTACAATGTAGTTTTTATAAGGTGCAAAACAACTTTAAAAAATTGTTGCACAGAACTGCAATGCAGTGTTTGAATAATATTTGCAAGCGCACCCTATATAGTATTGATATATCCATATTTTCAGGCACGTGGTAAGTGTAAGTGCTACGTGAAGAGAGTGTATTGAATGTATGCTACAAAAGACAACACACCGATCAAATAGGTGTCTGTAAAAAACGTTGCTCGTGCAGTTGCAATAATTTCATCAGTGTTATTGTACAGACTCACATGACATCGATTGGGACAATTTAATAATGTCAGCAAAATCTGACAAGTGTGTTATATAGTCTTGGTGAGTGGTTGTGATTATTAGTCTGGGGACCCTGGAAGGAGTAGGGGATGAGTCTGGAGGAAAAGGTCTCAGTCTGCCGTATCTTTTGTGCTCTCTGTCAAAAGCATGCTGATGGCCTAAAAGCAATCCGAATGCACTGGCATGTGCGTGGGATACCTCTGTTGGAAATTCCTAGTTGGGCATAGCCCGACCTTCGGGTTTGGCGGAAGGTCGGGCTACGCCCAACTAGGAAATTCCTTCAATGTGTTCAAATGATGAATCATCACACATATTGGCGAGAACAATTTGCTATGCAACTGAACTAAGTTGCTAATCAACTCCGCTTTCGTGTAGCAAAATCGCTATGCAATTTTTAAAAAAAATTATTCCCTGCTATTCGGTTGGCTATACATTAACAATTTCATGCCGACCATTTAATTAATGAGTAACCACATCTACCGGTAACTAATTTAATTACAAAGTGTGTTTAAAATGGAGTGGATATGCGAGTGAATAACTTTTGAACGGAGCGTCCTTTTGTAATCTACTTCACATATTCTTGGAAAGGAGTGTCAGCCGTACATTTCTGTGTCCATTAGGTGGTTAGATTCTATACATAACAAGCCGTCCATGTGGGTTGAAAGATAGGTACGGTAAAGAGTACTTGTTTGGCTTTTTTGACGCTTACTGTGAAGGTTTTAACCAGTTATAAGTACCTGTAGACGGCCTTCACAGTCTATGAGGTTTCAGCTAAGCTTTAGAGTCTTCGTAGTCAATAACAGATACAGCCGTTTTAGTGGTTGGCACACTTAGAAATAGGGTGTGTCTTGAAACTAATTATCGAACGGTACCTGTGATTGACCATTGTACAGGGGTGGATCCAGGATTTAGGAGCGGGGGGGGGGGGGGGGGGGGTGGCTTTGCAAATTTTGTACTTTTAATGTCACAAAACATCGCATAATTGCGTAGAAACATGCTAAAACCAGGTAGAATAGTAAATTACTTGCTTCCAGACTTTCCTGTAGTATTGAACGGCATAACGATCGATACACGGTACCCGCTCAACGATCCATAGTTAAATATTCCAAAGTACAATAGGTTGTATATATTTAACTACATCCTGTGGACTGGGACATTTATAACAATCACTCCACCTACCACTATTGGAAGGATTGTTGCGCTGTTAACGCGTTCAGTATCATCGTGCGTACCGTAAGAAGTCATGAATTTTTTTAATAACAGGTTTTGCTGGGGGGTATACCCCAGCCCCCCCCCTCCCCCTGGATCCGCCACTGTTGTAGTTTTAGATATGTTGAGTTTTTCCAGTCATCGAAGTTTCCAATCAACCTCCTACGAGCTGTAAAACAAAACTGTTGAACAGACAGAGGCAGCTGGTACGCATTTATGCGTTATTGGCAGAACCCGGATATTAAAATTTAACGTGTATTCGCATTTTCGGTATGAAATCAATAAGTGCTAATCGGAATAACCAATTTCTAAATTTACTTTAGTCGAAATAACCAAATGTGTTTCTCTTAGTCGTGAATAGTCTTATATTCGCTTCTAGTATTAGGCAGAAATCATTCAAAAATCAATATGACATGCCATCATAAATTAGCTTGCTTTGATAAGTATTTTATTTAAAAAGTTTAGTTGCATGCATACATGTACACTTATGCTAACAAAAAACACTTAAAATTACTATGAACTGTAATCGTCTCCACGAAGTCACGTGTACGTTCATTAGGTTAAGTTACTGGCATTACATAAAAGTAATCACTAATCATGATCGATAGTATTCAGTAATGCTAGGGTATAACCTGTAAAACCTGGTAATCGTAGGCTAATTTTGCCAAATTCAAGAAATAACTGGTGACAAGGTGGACAAAAAAAAAAAACCTAAAAAATCGACCAAACTTTTTTATACATTAGAAAATAATCGATTTTGGGTTTTACAAAAGGTTACATGCTCTAGAACAAGGTGTAGTTTATAGCCTGGGTGCTGCTACTTGAAATACGAATATGCGGTACACCTTGCATTTGGCTAGATATACAAATGTGAGGGGGGGTACCCTTGTTACACTACTGCTGCGTTGCGCACCACATAATTTTGTTGCCACAAATTCAATACCGCAACATTGATGCAAGCACATAAATTTAAAAATACGTACGCGGGGGGGGGCCCTCAGCAATATGCAGCCCTTCCTCCCCCACGTATTCTACACTTATGCATATATTAGTAACTGCTAATGATATAGTCATTATTCTGTAAAAATAGCAGCATGCCTTTACTTTACTGTTTGAAAAGTACACAGCAACAAACAATGTTGTTGCAATACATCTTCGCTTACCTCTTTGTCACAACCAGCAGGAGTTGCAGCCTCCACTTGCACTTCTGCATCAACACTGCCTTTTGTCCATGCACTGTCAGGTTGTGACTGTGTGCAAACTTCCAAGTTACTAACAGAGAAAAACATTGTGCTGATATCCCGAAATCAAATGGCAACGATGGCAAACATACCTTGTATCATAAGCTAAGGAGTCTGCTTGTAGATGCCAGTTTTCCCTGTCTTCTAATGCCATATATGATGGTCCATTTATGTGAGTTATTGCATATTCTCCCTGTATTACTGAGACCTTGTTAGATGTGGCAAGTTCGCTAACAAAAGAGGGGACATTGCTGGATGTCACAGTTTCTCTAACAAAAGATGTAGCAGCAGCTGTGGCATTATCTTCTTCATTTAAGGATGGGTGACTATGCTTATTCTTTGCCAACTTTGAGAGTCGTGCAGATGAACGAGAGGTGGGAAAGGGAGGAAGGGGGTCGACAAGAGGGGAGCAAGGTGGCATCCTGTTCCAGCGTCTTTTCTTAGTCAACTTACTATCCTCAATCTGTGATTCTGCTTTCCGTTTTAGCTGTTGCACAATATTTTCCAGATTGCTTCCAACTAATCCCACTGATGACTCTAACTGTTGGGAGTCAGCTATGGTCATTGTTGCTTGTATGCTTGCATCAGGTACTGGTTGTTGGGGATCTGCACCTAGTGTATACGGTATGAGCTGAATCACATCTGCCACAACTGGAGCCCCAGGCAAGGATTGGCAAAGATCTGGAACATTTGGGGATCCAGGTAATAGCTCATGTGGCTTGGCGACAGTTGGAGGCACAGACAATGGCTGACAAGAATTGGCAACAATCAGAGGCACAGGCTCTGCCATGACTGAATGATCAGAAGATACAGTAAGCTCAGGGTGATCTGCCTCGTTCAAATGATCTGAAGGTATTACCACGACTGAACCCTCAGAAGGTAAGGATGACGCAGAGGGATGATTTACCACAACTGAACAATCAGAAGGTACAGACTTAGAGTGATTTGCCACAGCTGAATGATCCGATTTTGGTGCATCAGGAACATGTGCTGGTAAGCTTGTGCAAACCTTCTTTATGACAACTAATGGCTCTTTAAGAGCGTAGCTGGTTATTCTTTTACGATCAGGTGTAAGGGCTAAAAATTTCCGCACAGTTAAGTCAACAGACCTTTTATAACCACCACCGGTCGATTTCCTTGCTGACTGCTTAGCTTTGGTGGAGGCAACTTGACAAGGCACGGCAGATTGCGAGGGCACATATGATGCAACATCACTACCCTTATGAACAGATGCATGGTTCTGCTCACTACCTGTCCCACATAACTGTTCACTACTTGTCCCATGTAACTGCTCACTACTTGTCCCATGTAGCTCCTCACTACCTGTCCCATGTAACTCCTCACTACCTGTCCCATGTAACTCCTCACTACCTGTCCCATGTAACTCCTGGCTACCTGTTGCATGTAACTCCTCGCTACCTGTCCCATGTAACTCCACATTACCTGTTCTAGTAGTCTGATTCTCAAATCTGAAATCTGTTACAGGTGAAGACTGGAAAGTCAAACTGTCTGAAGAATCCAGGCACCCAAGGTTTGACTGATGCACTAATTTTTTGCCAATATTTGCAGTGACCTTGGACGGTCTGGCTACATCTACATCTTCATTTTTAGGCGCACTGCCCAGATCGTCAATGTGATTTCCTTTTCTCTGTCCTCTGCAATGCAGAGGGCGCCTGTTGAGTGAGGAGCAGTCAGAATCAGAACTGCTGGCAGCATCCAGGCCATCCTTTCTTCCCAGTACTCGATTCCGGAGTCTATCAGCATGAGATGCCCCACCAGACTTCCACTTGAAATTGCGAGTTTGCCGGCGAGTCGCATAAAAATTAGATGGTGGCACAGGTGCAACATCCCTATTTACTAACCTTTGACTGTCCAATGGTGATGAGGAAGACGGTGCACCAGGTGGGTCTAGTGTACCTGGAGAAGGTTGTGACCACCTGACATCAGGTGGGTCTAGTGTACCATGAGGAGGCTGTGACCACCTGACATCAGGTGGCTCCAGGGTACCATGAGGAGGCTGTGACCACCTGACATCAGGTGGCTCTAGGGTACCATGAGGAGGCTGTGACCACCTGACATCAGGTGGCTCTAGGGTACCATGAGGAGACTGTGACCACCTGACATCAGGTGGGTCTAGTGTATCAGGAGGAGGCTGTGACCACCTGATACCAGGTGGTTCTAGGGTACCATGAGGAGGCTGTGACCATCTAACATCTGGCGGCTCAGGAAACCATCTAGTGACTGCGGGGGATGGTTCTTTCCTAGGCCCTGGCACAAATGATGATCTGCCATGCGAAGAAGGCCATCTTGCATTCCCATCAGAAAACCACCTAGCGTCAAGGCAGCCTCTCTTATCAGGGGACCGTCTTGTATCATATGACCGCCTGGCATCAGGTGAAAAAGGGGGTTGCCTCTCCACAGGGTAATGATGGGCTTGTGAATGGTAGTCATTGTCGTCAGAGGATTCCATGACGTGTGCAGAGGAGTGCACAGGGGGGCAAGGTTCAGTGCTGTGAGCAGTGGCTGTGCATGTAACACCTGATCTGTTCCAAGTAACCTCGGCAGAAACAGATGCCGGAGGCCACACGTCTATCACAATGTGCTGATCGTCAGCGAATTCATCGACTTCGTCGGCGTCGTGCTCGGCAATGCGACTACTAGTGTTATCGTTACGTTGGTCGTGTCTCACCGGTTTGCGCAAAGTTGAACATCGCTTTCTAAGCTGGTCATCATACCTTCCCACCATGTTTGCGCTGTCATTGGATTGTCTTTGCCTGTTGTACTTTTGAAAAATCTGGTACATCGTCGACTTGCGGCGTGTCTCGAATTCAACAAGTCCAAACGGAATACTTAAGCGCTCCTAGACGTGCAAGAGATATTTGTGCCCCAACTGACCTTTGTTCAACTTCAGGGTTAAGAACTATTCTCCTGCCGTTCTTCCCCGGTCTATCCTAAATGGCGGCTGACATGTGGACGACCCTCTATTACGCGTAATGACGTATTATCACGTGATCGAACAAAATCGATATATCAAACACTCACTAGCGCTGAGGGGTTATTGAAAAAAAAGGCGCTACATTTAATACAGTGGTAGAGCTCTAGTGCCCCGTTGATAAAAGTACCGGTGCATAACTAATTCCAATGATGGAGTCTGAAGACAACGTCGATATGGAACACCAGGATACTGGTCCAGGATTTGTAGGAATACAATTTTGTCAAGAATGGTAGGCCCTGCGCCAGAGGGCATTTTCCCCATGCAAATGGGAGCACATTTGCCAATTTTCCTGATAGCAATAACATGCTGTATCCTAAAGAAGACAAAGAGAACAAGAGGTTACTGTATGCCGTAAGTGCACAATGGGGCTAATCATTATTTAATTATATACCTTTACAGATGGGTATGGTGGGGGGGGGGGGGGGGGGGGGGGGGAAACAACAGAGAATCTTGTCCAGGGGACATTTATAAGTCTGTCCCATGGGATATTATATAGAAGCTTGTCCAGGGGTGCTTTTATATATTGTCCGAGGGGGGGGGGGGGGGGGATCTGTAGGGGTGTACGGTAAAATAATGGAATAGCCCCTTGGCATGCTCTGCAGCTGTATTTCACCTCTTTTCAGTGCAGGAACTGCGATTTCTCCCAACCAGCCACCAACCACTGTGTGTATGTGAACAAGATCACCCATGAAGTCAAGTAATCATCATTAGTATGTTGTCCACGTGCATGCAATTATTATTGTGGTTATTAACTGCACTATAGTGAGCTGACACAGATAGTGGCTGAAGTGACACAGGACCCTACACTTCCTCGTACAGAGGACCACCCTTGTCCAAGGCATGTCGAAGGGGAGGGGGGAGGTAGCAAGGGGAGGGGGAGGAAGCAAGGGGAGGGGAAGGTAGCAAGGGGAGGGGGGGAGCAAGGGGAGGGGGAGGTAGCAAGGGGAGGGGGAGGAAGCAAGGGGAGGGGGAGGAAGCAAGGGGAGGGGGAGGTAGCAAGGGGAGGGGGAGGTAGCAAGGGGAGGGGGAGGAAGCAAGGGGAGGGGGAGGAAGCAAGGGGAGGGGGAGGTAGCAAGGGGAGGGGGAGGTAGCAAGGGGAGGGAGAGGTAGCAAGGGGAGGGGGAGGAAGCAAGGGGGGGGGAGGTAGCAAGGGGAGGGGGAGGAAGCAAGGGGAGGGAGAGGTAGCAAGGGGAGGGGGAGGAAGCAAGGGGGGGGGGGGAGGAAGCAAGGGGAGGGGGAGGTAGCAAGGGGAGGGGGAGGTAGCAAGACCAAACAGAAAGGAAGGTGGGGGGACTAAATATATGTTGATGTGGTATAGGTGGAGGTGATGGGGTATAGGTGGAGGTGTGATGTGTGGGATAGATGAATACTTCAACCTGTAGGAACTGCAAAACACATTTTTTTCCTGCAAGATTTTGGCAGTAAATAACGTTTTAAGGTGTACATCTCCAAATCCAGCTAAGCGAGATGTTAACCAATGGTGTTCATGAAATGTTAACATGAAAGATACGGCATGGTGATGTACACTTCAGACAACCGTATGCAGTTCCAATATCTAGTCGTATGCAGCTCCAATATCTAGCCGTATGCAGCTCCAATATCTAGCCGTATGCAGCTCCCAATATCTAGCCGTATGCAGCTCCCAATATCTAGCCGTATGCAATATCTAGCCGTATGCAGCTCCCAATATCTAGCCGTATGCAGTTCCCAATACCTAGCCGTATGTAGCTCCCAATATCTAGCCGTATGCACTTATGCAGCTCCTAACTTTTTGTTCTGGCAAACTGTTTGCTAATCACTGAAATGTTAACCGTACACATGTGGGTACAAGGCAAGGTCACGCAGATCTGATATGGCACTAGTCCCCCCCCCCCCCCCAGAAACACAGTATTTGCTTTACCATATGCTGCCCTGCTATGGAGAGTATTAAAACTATAAAGCAAGTAAGCGTAAAATGTAAGATATTGAGACACAGAAGGCTGCTAACAAAGTTTCTATAGTAAATTGATGCACATGTGTGCATGTGTGTGTGTGAGTGTTGGGTGTGTGTGCATCTCGCTAACTGCATTCCATTGGGAAATGTGGGAACCAAGGTTACTGGTTACCAAAGTAGTGATGATGTAATCACCCACGAGGCCAAGACTAAGGAGGAATGGATGAGCTAAGGGTTATGTGGCTAGTGTGGGTGTGGCTTATGATGCATGGTGGGTGTGCCATCGTGGGACATGGTTAGGAAGAGGCCACAATGAAGGGTGAGGATTTTCAGCTTCATTATTAAACTCTTTCTGCTAGGTGCCAGCATAGAGAGTCAGTTTTCTTCCAGTCACAATCAAGGAGAGCAGAAGTGAGTTAAAAGCCAACATAGCAAATTATGCAATATTCATTGGCCAGTGTGGCTTTGCTAGCTCAGGTCAAGCTGAGTACATATACAGTATTGCGTGTGTGTGTGTGTGTGTGTCTGTGTGTCTGTGTGTGTGTCTGTTTTCGGGATCAGCTTGGATAGGATGGGAGGCACTTGAGAAGGGTTTATTGACGGATGTCAACTCAACAGGAAGTTTTCTTATATGGGCTAACGGTGTTGTGTGATGGAATGTGTGCCATGCACAGCCCTGCCTGCACATCCTGTTTTATGTCACCTTCTAATCTACATGTGTTGGTGGGTGTGTGTTGTGTGTGTGCGCGCGCGCGTTGCCATGTAGGACGAGATGAAGCTGTATTACGTGTGCACAGCGGAGGGATGTGGCCACAGGTGGACAGAATGAAGCACCCTGTTACCAGAATAACTCACTTTAAAACTTTTCATGTACTGTACACGATTGTTAACTAGTCAACTGCATTACAAATAAACACACACGGTGAGGTCTTGAGCTTATATATACCATACACATAAAGTTCACTCCGGTAGTGTTGGTTTCTTCACACCTGGCCGTAAGCGGGACCCTTGCGGCATGCTTTGTTGCGCCAGAGACAAGTTCCCAGACCGACTCCAATGAAGATTATGACCACCACGCACATCAAGATCCCGGCGATTATGCCTGCATCCATCGGTCCAGCTCCGAACGTTCCAGTGACGGCCTCACTGGAGTTCGTGAGAACGGCCACAAGCAGCGCGAACAGAAAGGCAGTCGCTGATTGCATCGCTTTTCTTGAGTCGAGATTAACAATTCGATACGAATCTTGTATTTTAAAAAACAAAACGTAGAACAGGAAACCGGAAGGACAACGGTCGTACCAGGCCAGGGGCGTGTCACGTGCCAATTAATGATGTCATTCTCGTAAACAGAAATAAAATTGACAACGGGCGTGCACACAAATACAAGAGCGCACACACACAAAAAAAAAAAAAATCCAACACATAGAAATCCCACAGCCCCCAAACATTTTTTTTTTGCCATATACGTACAGTGGATGTTGTCTTTACAGTATGTGTTACATACAGGAGTCTCTCCACCGCTATACCCCATGCCATGTACAGTGCAGAGAAGAGGGAAAAGCGTTTCATCAATTCTAGTATGGGGCATAGCGATACTCATGGGACTGTCCTGTTCTGTAATGTTGAGGCTGCGACTGTTGTGGTTGCCCATACAAACCACCTCCTCCTCCTCCCCCAGTACCCTGATAATCATAGCCAGGTTGGGTCCATTGGGCAGATGCTGACCCCCATTGAGTGGCTGGTGACCCCCACTGTTGGCTGCAAGACCACAACAGAATCAACTACTGTTGCAATGCTCCTCCACACTCACCTTTGCTGCTGGGCGGGTGCTTGGTAACCGTATCCATAGTTCTGTGAATTAAGAGAGGTAAAAGGGAACAGAATGGGGAGGGGGAGGGGGGAAAAAAACAAAAAACAAAAGGGATACTATGTAAACGTCCCACATTCAGCCGTGCACTTATGAAGTACTCCCCACCTGTTGATATCCCTGGCCATACCTGTGCAAGCATCAAGCAGAATTAAGTTAAACTCATGCAGAAAGTGGGTCCCCATGCAACAGGCAACTCACCCATATCCCTGGGACTGCGACGATGAGTACAGCCCCCCCGCTCCACCCCCCGCACCACGTCCACTGTAAGACGTGCTACTCACAGAGGGCCTGGAGTAGCCACCTCCTCCCGCAGAGCCATTAGTTGAGCCACCAACTCCAGCACCACCATAGCCAAACCCAGAAGGACTGCTGTAGTAGCCACTGTAGGTGGTTGATGAGCCCCTCCAGGAGCGAAATCCACGACCTCTTGATGAGCCACTACGTGGAGTTGCTTCGTTGATCTTTAATGATTTGTTAAATTATGAAGTTTGTAGACAACGCTCTCTTTTATTTTCCCCTCTGTACCCACCTCGATCTTCCGTCCATCAATTACTTTGTTGTTGAGGTGGTCCTTTGATCGAAGAGCATCTTCTGAGTTTGCAAATGTGACAAATCCAAATCCCTGTTAAGATGGACAAACCAATGGTTACTAGGCGACAAACCAATGGTTACCTGGTGGTAAGGATACATGCATATACATTTTGAAGCATGCAGGCACATACCTTTGAGCCACGTTCGTTGAAAATAATCTCAACATCAGTAATCTCACCAAAGCCCTGCAGGGAATGATGCAGCAATTGTAATCTAAGTTCAAAATCCCACTCCTCCAAAACCAACCAACCAACCAACCAATCAGAAACTGTGCACAAAACTTACATAAAATAATTGCCGTAGATCTGGTTCTCTGAATCTGAAGGGAATATTACTGACGTGTAGTCTCTTGGGTTGTCCAGCCATGGAGATACTGTTCTGGAAGGAGGTAGGTGGTACTTGCTGAGATGACAACGAGGGCAAAGCGGAGGAGTAGTCAGAGGAGGAATAAGGTGCAGTGGTTGTGTCTGTGGATGTAGTGCCTCCAGTAGTGGAAACTGTCATACTGTTGTACTGAGGATACTGTGGGTGATCACCAAAGTTCTGTTGCAACTGTCTTGTTTCAGAACTTGTGTTTCCAGAAGTGGAGAGGTTAGCAGAGGCAGGGTAGTGATCCTCATCTCCGTGGCTAGCGTAACCAACGGCTGGCTACGTTTGCGAAGAAGAAAGCCAAACCCACGTTTAAACAAACCGTCGATGTGCACTAATTAGAATACGACACGCGCATTTATAGCAAGGTTTACTTATAAGCTTTGTGACACTAGGCCACTTGCAAGTCAGAACGTTATAGCCTTAACGAAAACAGAAACATACAAATGTTAACAGAAAGGATGGGTACTGCCCTCATGCCCACCCCTTTCAACCCATCACCCGTTAAGATGTTTAAACTCACATGAGGGTCATTCCTTTTACGTTATAAGCTTACAACGCTAGGCCATTTGCCAGTCTGCTACCAACGATCTTACAGCGTTATAGACTTGACAAAATCAGCAACATATAACGGAAAGTGTGCCCACCCCCTTTTCAGCCCATCATCCCGCTTTAACTCCCATATGTGGATCACGTAGGATGTAACTGTACGTCACAAATACATTGCCCGTCTAGATGATCGAACTACTGCTAAGCCTCTTGCCAATCTACCTCGGTATGTGAAGCCGGGTCTCCGACTTCCTTTGCGTCTTGTATTCCGTTGGCTTTCTTCTTCAAAGCTAAAGAATCTGGCAGGATCCCCCTCTCTGCTGGTAAGTCACCATCCAAGCCTGGTATCAAGCCATCCGCCATTTTGATTTTAAACTCACGAGCACACCGATTTATTAGATAAGAAGCGCATGCGTACACGCGTTGAAACTTCAAACATGGGGTGTTAAATTGTCACCAAAACCACGAATTGGAAATCCCTGATATGTCCTCCGTGTCTAATATGATAACAAATATGTCTCTAAGTACCGTGAATAGCGACGGCAGCCTGTGCACATCCTTGACTGAAACACTGAAACAGTCAAATGCAATGCCAGTTTTCTGCCTCGCACATTCACTGTTCAGTAGTGCAGGAGAAACCTTGGGGTAACGCTGACTAAAGTGGGTGAGGAGGGTGAAGTGGGCGTTCATCTTGCAAGCAACATCCAGAGCCTCACTGACTGTGCAGTGCTTTCTCTCCATGGCGTCTTGCACCAGTTCATCCTCAAAGGTAGCTTCGTGAAGCAGCAAGTCGGCACCCTGTCCAGCATCAATCAGCTCTGGGCAGGGCCTGGTGTCTCCAGAGTACACCACCTTGGCCGCACCTGGGTACTGCAAGACCATTCCATATGCAGCACGGCAATGTACCACAGGCACTGTCCGCAGCCCTATACCAACCCTATCCTTTGTCGCATCGCACATAAGGCTGCCGAGCTGTGTCAGCTCAGAGCAGTTGACAAAGTCATACAAGATGGGCTGACACTTCTTGTACTTTCTCAACCAGGAACCAAGAATGCCTGGTCCAATTGTCAGCAGCCTGTTCGTTTCTACTGCCCCGAGCAACTCAGCACGCTTTAGTAGTATACTAATGAGGCCCAAGTGGTGGTCTCCGTGGATATGAGACACAAATATACATTTTAGCTGTTTAATGATGTCATCGCCTCCTTTGTTTCCAAAACAGCGGTATATTTGGGTCATTGTTCCCTCCCCTGGGTCCAAGATGATGTTGCCATTGGAGGGGGATCGGAGTAAAATACCACTGACGTTACGGTATTTTGAAGGCAGAGACGATCCAGTACCAAGAAAGGTGACTGTCACATCATCCACACCCACAGGAGGACATTGCACCAGCAAGCCATCAGCCGCGGCCTTGTCTCCTGTCAACAGCTTCTCATTCCCATTGCCTGCAAGCAAAGCCACCAGCTGATTGTTGGAACGGATTTCGGTCAGTTGCTCCCCCAGTACCTCCTGCAAGGGCCTCAGAACATCAGTGTCATCCAAACCAGTCTTGCGCTCAGGTAGAAAATGATACTTGAGGAATGGCTTTCCCACAATCACTGAACTTGGCTTAAGCACTCCAGGTACCATGGCGACAGGGTGGTGGGAGGCGGCTGAAGGCACACTGGAGACATACGGCAGGTGGTACAGGTCGGGACGCAGCAGGTGGAGGGGGCACTGCAACCTCATCGAGGCTCGAAACGTTACCTCGGGCTGGCAGAGGGTTTCGTGGAGGAGGAGGTGGGTTGTCCCAGGACCAAAGCTGCTCATCCACTGGTAGTACCTGTCGTTCTGCACCACCTCCTGCGACGCGATATGCACCATGAGGACCGGGTTTGGGCACTGCAGTGTTGCACTGGCCTGCAGCAACGGATGGGTGACCACGGACTCAACAAACCCTACATGAGGGCACTCCAGTATCACAAATGACGCTCCTGTTCGGCCGGGTCCTAAGACGTCAAGTGGATGTATCGTTTTGCCTTCTGGAGTCAAGACACTGTCTCCCTGCACAAGCTTGCTGTAGGCTGGACCCGGTGGTAGGCCCAACTCTCTGGCTTTGCTTGGGTTGAACTTACCTGGTAGGTCGGAGAGCTTGCACACGAACGCCATCGCTGCGTCGACTGGGGTCGAGGACCGCTTGATACGCTTAGCCTTCGGTTTCGAAGCATCTTTGAATTCTTTACCCACCCCTTCCTCGTCTGTGGAGCTGCCTTCGCTGCTGCTGCTGCTGCTGCGAAAGCACTTGACATCCGAGTCATCGGCACTGTAAAGTTCAACGGACACAACACTTATGTTTTCGTCGCGATATGTCGGCAAAGGCGGAAACCCTTTCAACTCTTTACAAATATCCAGTTTTACGTTCTCTTTGCTAAGCACGGAGCCCAAGGCCTCAACAAAGTTGTCAAGTCTCTTGGGACCGTGCAGACGAAGAACTGGTGTCCCCATGTCTCGGAGGGTCATGGCAAGTCCAGGAAGGCCGCCAACGCTCTGCCATTTTAGACTCGTGAAGAAGACATTTTGAAGTTTGCCTAGCCTCACTTTGTGTTCGCTACAGACTCGCTGGGTGTTTTCGCTGCAATTGAACAGATAACGTTGCGAATCCGTAAAAAGCGAGACAGAGGGAAATACCTCGGAACTCCCAACGCCAAGAATTTGCAAATGGCACGTTCCGAGCGCGACACTGGAACTGCTTCGCTGCCTAGCCGACATCAGAGGCGTAGCGCGGTTCGCACGCCTTAGGTGAGCGAATAAACAACCCGCGAGTACTCGCCACCGTTGGATGGTGACCGACCTTAGCATTCACCCAGGTCCAGTGAATGCGAATACTACTGCTTCTTCGACGGTACACAAGTGGATTTTAACTTTTTTACATCTATACCGCCACGCCCATCTCCACGTGCGATTTAAGACATACTCTAATTAAATAGGTGTTATACGGTACATACATCCCTTTTTTTTCAACAACCTTAGTGGTGAAACTTAATGGTGTTATAATACAATAAAACACGAACTAAAATGACTGATAACTTTTAATAAGATAAAGGTCACCAATGAATGGCCTTCAGCTGTCTTGTGTAGAAATTTTGAAATGATTTAAAATTTGACAGAATTTAGAGAACTTGAGCAGGGCGGGCATTCAGTATAGGAAGGCAGGTGCCACAGCCACTCCCAAACCACTGCGTCTAACACTCATCTTTCCTACAGAACTCCACTCGTCTTTCTCTGGGTCGTACCTGTCAACGTGGTTCAACTTTGAGAGATTGTTGCACCCTCCTACAATGTACAGCATGCCGTCCACCACCCCTGTGCTGAAGCCACTGCGTTCCATGGGGAGGGGGGACAGGTTGGTCCACACACCAGTTGTTGGGCTGTATCGCTGAAAGGCAATAAAGTGGAAGTTATGGGGGGAATGTGGGGTACCTATCCCATAAGGGGGAGATTACTGCATTCCCTACATGTGGGGGGTTTGGGGGAGGAGGTAATGGTACACCATGTGAGGGAGGTCAACCACATACCAGACACCTTTGTATGCAAACAATTACTCTACACAGCCAGCCTCAAATAACTTCTACTGCATTGCTGAGCACTGCACAAACGTTTTGTGTTTGTGGATGGTACCATGGAGAATGGACGGGACAGGGAGAAAGAAAAACACTTCATTCAAATTAATAACCTCTATCTATTTATTTATTTCATTTCTCTATGTTGATTAAAGGTATTAAGTACTAATGGCCTATTTTAACATTAATTAATCATTCTTTAAGTATGACATGCAGCAATGTGGGGACTGCACACAGTGGTACAAACTGGATCATCTATTGAACACACACTTTTTTTTTCAGAATTAGAAGTCCAAACGAGCAAATTATCAGGGAATTTACGAAATCTGTTGAAACAGAGACATGTGGTACCCCAGCAGTGAACACTGGTGTAGTTCACCCCTGCAGTGAACACTGGTGTAGTTCACCCCTGCAGTGAACACTGGTGTAGTTCACCCCTGCAGTGAACACTGGTGTAGTTCACCCCTGCAGTGAACACTGGTGTAGTTCACCCCTGCAGTGAACACTGGTGTAGTTCACCCCTGCAGTGAACACGATTTCAATTAGATCAACTCATCCTAGAGATACATGCATGGCAAACTATAATCATATTCATCATGGTCACCAAGTTGGGAGGGGGTGGGTCTGGACCCCCAGGATCCATCTGCCCTTGTGACATCACTATAACATAGGTGACCTCAAAATGTACCCGAGCTATAGATACAGTCTGGCAGGTCACTGTGTTAAGTGCTCTTCCTGTGAGCCAAGAACCTTAGCCAGGAGGGAGTTTGAGATGTTTCATGATGGTTTTTAAATGACTTAACATAAACCATGGACATGCTACATTTAATCTATGGAGGGAGTAGCTCCCTGCACACTACACACTCCCCCCCACCCACCCACATGGACTCCTCCCTCTACCCCCACATGGACTCCTCCCCCTACCCCCCACAGGGACTCCTCCCCGCACTCACCTGCAGACATTGCAGCACGCTGGCACCATCATAGCCCCCCACTGCATAAAGAAAGCCCTTCAGAGCTGCCAAGCTACCCAGACACCGCCCGAAGCTCAAACTGGTGACCACTGTCCAAGTGTCCCCTTGTGGATCATAACGCTCGACTGAGTCTAAAAGACCATCGCCATCATGACCTCCTGGATGCAGGTAGGTATGAAGGGAAGGTGGGGGAAGGGGTGAAGGTGGGGGATGGGGGGAAGGAGGGATGGGGGGAAGGTGGGGGAAGAGGTTAGGGAGGGAAGAGGAGAGGGAGGGATGAGGGGAGGGTGGGATGAGGGGAAGGTGAGGGATGAGGAAAAGGTGAGGGATGAGGGGAAGGTGAGGGATGGGGGAAGGTGAGGGAAGAGGGGAGGGAGGGGAGGGATGAGAGGAGAGGGATGAGGGGAAGGTGGGGAATGAGAGGAAGGGGAGGGATGAAGGAAAGTAAGGGAGGGGTGAGGGAGGGGAAAATACAGGTAATACATTGTAAGAAGCAACGAGAGTAGTATAAAGGGAGGGGGAAGGGAGTGAAGGTGGAGAGACAATAAGTGAGATGAGAAAAAGTAAGGAAGAGGAAAGATGGATGGTAGAGAAAGGAGAGGGGAGCAGAGGAAAGGAGAGGGGAGCAGAGGAAAGGAGAGGGAAGCAGAGGAAAGGAGAGGGGAGCAGAGGAAAGGAGAGGGGAGCAGAGGAAAGGAGAGGGGAGCAGAGGAAAGGAGAGGGGAGCAGAGGAAAGGAGAGGGGAGCAGAGGAAAGGAGAGGGGAGCAGAGGAAAGGAGAGGGGAGCAGAGGAAAGGAGAGGGGAGCAGAGGAAAGGAGAGGGGAGCAGAGGAAAGATGGATGGTAGAGAAAGGAGAGGGGAGCAGAGGAAAGGAGAGGGGAGCAGAGGAAAGGAGAGGGGGGCAGAGGAAAGGAGAGGGAGGGCAGAGGAAAGGAGAGGGGAGCAGAGGAAAGGAGAAAACAAAGAAGAGAGGGGGATGGAGGGAGGATGGATGGTAGAGCAGAGAAGGAGGATAACTTTATCCTGGCACGAATCAATCCAGAGGCTAACCTGCAGCATAGATATAGCCATCAAGGGCCGTGGAACAAACAGCCCTTCTCTCCACACTCATCGGGTGCACAAGTGTCCACCTGTTTGACTTAGAGCAGTAGCGCTCCACACTATCATAGTAAGTTCCACCATTGATTCCCCCCAGTGCATAGATGTAGCCGTTCAGTACAGCCACCCCGAAACTCCTCCGAGGGTATGCCATAGGGGCAACCGTTCTCCAGGAGTCTGTCATGGGGTCATACCTGTCTACCACGGCCAGGGCCTTTGTGTCGCTTGCTGAGAACCCCCCAAGGACAAAGACGTAGCCCCCCACTGTGGCCACCCTCACCCCAGACCTCTTCATAGGCATGGGGGCCATCGTCCTCCATTCATCCTTGTCCAGATCATAGCACTCGCAGAGGTCAAGGAAGGGGTCATCCTCACACACCGGGGGGCCAGACCCCCCCACGGCAAAGAGATATTCCAGACCAGGACAGCTCCTAGGTGTGGTACCCACTGTGCGCGTTGCGTCCCTCATGTAGTGCTTCTGCAAGTGGTAGTCCATGGATTCTATTAGGAGCCCCCTCCCCTCAAAGCTGTCCATCACCAAAGGTTCACTTTTCACCACGCGGCTTAGGTAAGTAGCCGACATCAGAGGCATCCTTATGTGCTCCAAGAGGCTCGCAACACTGCCTTTCCTGTCCTCCAGCCTGTGCTTTACCCAGGCTATGACTGCCTCAAACACCTGCTCCTCCCCCCTGACATTGAGGTGGTCGTCAGCAATGATCTCAGATAGTTCCTCAAACGTCAGGTCAAGAAACTCTTCGTGCAGGGCCACTTCGGGGAACCTCTGCTGCATAAACATGTTACACTTCTTCCACAGCGAGACGCAGTGATGGATATCGGCGAACTTGCGAAAGCCTAGGCTGTTAGAGGGATGCAGCTGACCCGTTAGGAAGGAACAGCACGCGTCTTGGATCCCGCTCATTTGAAGGAGGCAGGCCGCTGAGAGTGTGCTGAGGACGTTGCTCGTGTCTACCTTGATCTTTCCGCTGTAGCAGAAGTCGACTATGTCTCTGACGGCGGTGGGTTCCACTTCTTTAATGACCACCAATCCCTCCTTGCTCTCGCGGTTGTCTCCAGAAAACATGGCGCGGAAGTAAGGGCTACAGGCTGCGAGCACGATTCTATGGGCGCTAAACGAGAGACCTCCAGCCTGAATTGTGACGTCAACAAGGTCCCGAGAAGCCCTCATACCCACCAGCGTGTAAAGAGCGTCGGACGAGTGAGTGTCCGGATTGTACAAAAATTCAGTAGACCCAGCTTTTTCCTTTAATGGAGAGCTAGAGGGTACTTGCTTTCTACGATATCGCTCCTCTTCGGGTCCCTCCAGCTCGTCATAATCATAGAAATTCTCAACAGGATCCATGCGCGCAATTAATCAAACCCCCATGAAACCACGCCTTCGTGTTGCTGTTTGCAGTACAGCCAATATTAACATACAAATAAAACCTTACGCACCTGTAGTTGTGTCATATGAACCACGTTAGAACATGGCAGTGGGCGCTCCTGAGCAAAGTATAATTGGGAAAACTGTGATTATAGTTTGGTATAATCATAGATATTATATCTATGGTATAATAGATCAAATTAGTGGCATTTTTTAGCCATATGTATATGAAACGTAATTTCAAAGTTCCATTTGTGCGACAAATTAAGTTTGTTTTTTAATCATATACTAGTAATCATTCTGGGCCGGACTTCAGTAAACCGTCGGACTTTAATACACGTTCGATTCGATGAACAAGTTGTTATTCGTATTGCTTGCGTCTCCGTCTCGCTAGCACCCCACACCAATGATGAACATCCAGGTTATTTCGAGATTCAAGCAGCAATGCCGCGAGAAGATTATGAGGTAATCGAATCCTGCGCCGCTTATTTCTGCAAGCCGTGTTTGTATGCGTGTGCAGATCGTGTTATTTGTGGGTCATCTGTGTGTCAGACGTCAGTACCAATAGCGGGGGGGAAGGGAGGTGTGGGAGGGGTGTGGTGTCATCATCAGCACCCCGACATGTGATATCGGTCATTCGTAAGTTGAGCGTGACTAAACAGGCTTTGTCCTCTGATTGCAGAGAGGGGAAATCGGACGAACTGACCGAAAATCTTGTGGAGGTAAGGCTCTTCACCGCTCACCTTTCGACTGATCGACTGCTCTACTTCCCCACCCGGCCCCCTCCCCATCCGGCCCCCTTCCCCACCCTTCCCTCACAGATCGAGAAGAGGATTGAGTGCATACGGAATGGTTGTGCGGCTGTAAAGAAGCTCTCCAACACGATCCTGGGCTCAGGTTCCACCCTAGAGAAATACCAGGTGAGCGCCATCCCATCTCGTCACATTGCCGCCGCCACACGTGCTAACTAAACACCACAGCGTAAGATCCCCCAGTACAGTGCTGGGCAGGCCATGGCTGAATGCTCAGATGGTATGGACGAAGGTCTCTTCAAGTGAGCCACCATCTTGGATGCATGTGTGTAGCATTACTTTTAAACCCCCCCCCCCCCCCCCCCAAATATCACAACTCCAGGGACATCCTTCATATGGTTGGGAATGCACAGATTGATGTTGGTGCCCAACTGGCTAACTATGAGATGGAGCTCTCCGAAAGTGTGATTACAGCACTGACAGATATGATTGAGGTATGTGTATGTGTGTGTGGGTGTGTGTTTATGTGTGTGTGTATGTGTGTGTATGTGTGTGTATGTGTGTGTATGTGTGTATGTATGTTTATGTGTGTGTATGTGTGTGGGTGTGTGTTTATGTGTGTGTGCATGTGTGTGGGTGTGTGCATGTGTATCATGGACGGTTTGTTTTGGAGGGCCGCTCATTTGTCTTCACATCACATATGTTCAATGTACTGCATTACCATTTACTTCTTGGAAAGTGTCATTTAGTTATTTTATGTGTGTGTTGCCATTTTCATGTCACCGTGACAGCAGGTCCTACGCAGATGTTATTTCCATATTTGTGATTTGGTTTGGTATCCAATCACATAATAGTGTATTTCTTACTGTGATCATGTTTGGGTTAAAAAAAAAAAATTGTTGTTGATGTCCATTGCTTTTGTCTACTTGCCTCCTCCATTTTCCCCTCTTCCTCCCTCCCTCCCTCCCTCCCTCTCTCTCTCTCTCTGCAGGAAGACATGAAGAAAGTGGACAAGTCTAAGAAGAAGCTATCATCAGCACGTCTTGATATGGACATTGCTCTTAACAAGTAGGGTGCTCAGCAAATATTGGAATGGCTTGTGGACCTGTTGAGTATTGGAATGGGCTTATGAACTTAGCTGGTTTTGGAGTGGGCCTGTGTGGTCGTAGCTGGTACTGGGATGTGCCTGTGGACATAGCTGGTATTGGAATGTGTTCATGGACATAGCTGGTAGGCCTATTGGAATGGGTCTGTGGACATAGCTGGTATTGGTGGCTAGTGCCTTAATGGTAAGGATTATAGGCGTGTGGCTAGTGCCTTAATGGTAAGAATTATAGGCGTGTGGCTAGTGCCTTAATGGTAAGGATTATAGGGGTGTGGCTAGTGCCTTAATGGTACATACAGATTATGCAAAACTGTTTTTAGTTTCTGCCCATGTGCTGAATGGTGTTGACCCAAGCCTGCACATTTTCACAACAGCTTTGTTCAATAACACATCCACTTACCTGTTGTATTTATGCACATGTACACGTGCACGTACACATGTACACACATGCACACATATACACACATGCACACATGCACGTACACATGTACACATGTACACACATGCACACATGTACACGCATGCACACATGTACACATGTACACATGTACACACATGCACACACACACATGCACACATGTACACACATGCACACATGCACACATGTACACACATGCACACATAATGCTTGGCTTGCACTCACTTCCCTGCTAATCTAGGGTTGAAGCCATGGAGAAGACTCTGGAAAAGGCTCAAAGAGAATTGAACTTTGGAAAACTGGAATCCCTCAAAATGGAAGCGGACGAAGCCAGTCGGAAGTTCTATACCTGCCAAGATGCCTATGCTACAGACATGTTCAGTGTGCTAAGCCGTGAAAGAGAGTACGTTGAAAAGCTGGCTCATCTGATGAAAATTCAGATAGTATACCACAAACAAGCTATCACTTCCCTGGAGTCTTTACTGCCCCAGTTAGAGAAGAGAATGAGTAAGGGCTTCACTAATCCTCCTCCCCTCTCCTTCCCTTCCCTATCTGTCTCATCCTTTCTCTCCCTAGTCCTCCTCCCCTCTCCCTCTCCCTAGTCCTCCTCCCCTCTCCCTCTCCCTAGTCCTCCTCCCCTCTCCCTCTCCCTAGTCCTCCTCCCCTCTCCCTCTCCCTAGTCCTCCTCCCCTCTCCCTCTCCCTCTCCCTAGTCCTCCTCCCCTCTCCCTCTCCCTCTCCCTAGTCCTCCTCCCCTCTCCCTCTCCCTCTCCCTAGTCCTCCTCCCCTCTCCCTCTCCCTAGTCCTCCTCCCCTCTCCCTCTCCCTAGTCCTCCTCCCCTCTCCCTCTCCCTAGTCCTCCTCCCCTCTCCCTCTCCCTAGTCCTCCTCCCCTCTCCCTCTCCCTAGTCCTCCTCCCCTCTCCCTCTCCCTAGTCCTCCTCCCTCTCCCTCTCCCTAGTCCTCCTCCCCTCTCCCTCTCCCTAGTCCTCCTCCCCTCTCCCTCTCCCTAGTCCTCCTCCCCTCTCCCTCTCCCTAGTCCTCCTCCCCTCTCCCTCTCCATAGTCCTCTTCCCCTCTCCCTCTCCCTAGTCCTCCTCCCTCTCCCTCTCCCTCTCCCTAGTCCTCCTCCCCTCTCCCTCTCCCTAGTCCTCCTCCCCTCTCCCTCTCCCTAGTCCTCCTCCCCTCTCCCTCTCCCTAGTCCTCCTCCCCTCTCCCTCTCCATAGTCCTCTTCCCCTCTCCCTCTCCCTAGTCCTCCTCCCCTCTCCCTCTCCCTCTCCCTAGTCCTCCTCCCCTCTCCCTCTCCCTCTCCCTAGTCCTCCTCCCCTCTCCCTCTCCCTAGTCCTCCTCCCCTCTCCCTCTCCCTAGTCCTCCTCCCCTCTCCCTCTCCCTAGTCCTCCTCCCCTCTTCCTCTCCCTAGTCCTCCTCCCCTCTCTCCCTCTCCCTCCCTCCCCCTTCCCCTCTCCCTGCATATTACATTTGCACACATATGCACACACACCTTATCAGATGAGACTCAGGAGCGTCCAGTCTTTGGGTGTCCATTGGAGGAGCACCTCAAGGTGACCAAGCAGGACATAGCCGTGGTCCTGACCACCTGTGTGGCTGCACTTAGAGAGAAATGGATGGACACTGAGGGGCTGTTCAGGCTGGCTGCTGGAGCTGCCAAGATCAAGTACCTCAAGGTATTGAGAAGACAAGGGGGGGCGAGGCATCTTGTATTAGATGGGGCAGAGGGGGCGGGGCATTTTGTATTAGATGGGGAAGAGGTCGTGGGGCAACTTATATTATAGCTGGGGCAGAGGGGGTGGGGCATCTTGTATTACATGGCGGCAGAGGGGGTGGGGCATCTATGCTCACATATATGGCGTTTGATGATCTATGACTTCTTTTTAAAGACCTCCTTTGATGCTGGTCAGAAGGACCTGAGTGAGCATGATCCGCACACGATCGCAGGGTGCATTAAGATGTACCTGCGAGAGCTGCCAGAACCCCTCCTCAAGTTTGATCTTTACTCTGAATGGCTCAAGGCAGCAGGGTAAGCCATTGTGGTCTGGGGAGGAGGGGTCATGGTGGTCTTAGGGAGCTGAGGGGTCATGGGGAGGAGGAGCAGGAGGGTCATGGGGAGGAGGAGCAGGAAGGTCATGGGGAGGAGGAGCAGGAGGTCATGGGGAGGAGGAGCAGGAAGGTCATGGGGAGGAGGAGCAGGAGGGTCATGGGGAGGAGGAGCAGGAGGTCATGGGGAGGAGGAGCAGGAAGGCCATGGGGAGGAGGAGCAGGAAGGTCATGGGGTGGAGGAGCTCCTCTCCATGGTTACCTCTTCCCAAGTCTATTGATTGCCTCTTATTGTGTAGGATCGGAGACATCAACGAGCGTTTGCAGGCCATATGGAAAGTGAAACAAAAGCTTCCCAAACAAAATCTAGACAATCTGAAGTAACAAACACCCATTTTAATAGTGCCTGTGACAGTCAGGTGACCCACCCATGTAGGTATCTGATTACATTCTGCAAGGAGTTGGTCCAGCACTCTGAGGCCACCAAGATGGGGGCAAGCAACATCGCCATAGTGATAGGACCCAACCTCCTTTGGCAGAAGGAGAATGAAGATGACCCTGGTGCCATGTTCAGGCAAGTTTGTGTGCACATGATACACACACGCACATACACACACCACAATCACATGCACACATGTACACACTCAAACACACATTGCATATGTTCATCATCGTCATAATATAAATTTTAGCTATGTTTGTAAGGACTCACATGTGGATCTGTCCAATCGATCTCATCACAGGATTTTACTAACTGCATTAATAACTACTGCAGTTATCTAACCAAAACAAATGGGTATATTGCCATATAAGCAATAAAACCGTGATGCCTCTTTAATTAATAGATCAGGGGGTGTGGTTTATGCGATGACTTCGTACACAGTGGTCTGGTTGTGGACACGGCTATGCAGACCAGGCTAGTGGAGACCATGATAGAACATTGTGACTGGCTTTTCCAGGACGTTCAGGATGACACGCCCACAACAACACCCCCTTCTCCTGCTCCTGCTGGTAAACCCTTGGCCAATATGCCAACCTCTGCCAGCATGGAAGGCTTCAAGAAGCCTCAGCCCCAGACCACTGAGACCCCTTTGTTGATCGCGGTAGAATCAGGACCCATTGCAGCACAGCCCCTCCCCCAGCCTCTTCCCCCTCCCAAGGCCCCAAAGGGCTCAGAAGACGTGATTATTACTCCTCCCCCAGCGACAGGCAGGCCTGCCCAACGACCACCTCCCGCCATCCCCAGGCCAGCCCCACCCACACCACCAAGACCCTATGCTGATGAGAAGATTTCTGAAAGTCCAAAGTCGACACAGATTGAGTCCAGAGGGGTATCTCTCCCCAGACAGGGGGAGGATGGAGGGCCACGCCCTATTCCAGCAGTGAGGCCACGCCCCTCAGTAAGACAGCCCAAGAAGCCGGTTATGGAGAGGGAGCAGAGTGCCCCTGCCGTCATGGCTGAGAACAATGTGCCAACGGAGATCATGTTTGTGATTGATACCGATGGGGAGCAGAGGGATATAGAGGTGGCCCCGCCTCTCGTGACAGGAAGTGAGTTTGTTTGTGTACTTGTGTAGGTGCCCTGAGGTGCTAAATTGTTGTTCTTTCACTACATGTAGCTGACAGCGTAGATGGTACTAGCACATTCAAGCCTTCAGAGGATGAAGGGTAAGAAGGGCTATCACATGAGCACTTCATCACATCACATGAGCACTTCACATCACATCACATGAGCACTTCACATCACATCACATGAGCACTTCATCACATCACATGAGCACTTCACATCACATGAGCACTTCATCACGTCACATGAGCACTTCATCACATCACATGAGCACTTCATCACATCACATGAGCACTTCATCACATCACATGAGCACTTTATCACATCACATGAGCACTTCACATCACATGAGCACTTCACATCACATGTGCACTTCACATCACATGAGCACTTCATCACATCACATGAGTACCACACTTACGTATATATGCACATGATGCTCATCACACATACATCACATACATGCTCACGTGGATTGAAAATTACTCTCAACTTTAGAACTCGCAAAAAGAAGGAGAGTATCAAGGGAAAGTCCCCATCTCGCCCCGCCCCTCTCCCTCCTCCAAACTCAAGAAAAGCCCCCTCAACTGTAACGGAAGAGTCCAGTGTCTTATAGAGTGTTCATTCGTTTTCATGCAGTGTCGTTTCCCAAATTTGTAATGTGTGTCATAGTAACATACGGAAGTGTCATTTTGTGTTTAAACTACTGTGTTTGGGCACGAGAGCTTACCGTTATTCGAAGTTTGCGATTTTGTATTTATACGAGTATGGCTTCATTGCCTCAAGACTCGCAGATTTTAAGTTTTTGTATATTCAAGCCGGAGCTAGGTCAGAAGGAGGGCAAGGTAGGTGAAAGGCACGAGTTAGAAGCCTTTTTTCAGTAGTTATGTCTTAGGAACATCTAAAATTGCTTTATTACAAACCGGAGGATGAGAGTACGAATAGAAAAGTTCGCAATATTGGACTATGCGAGGCTATTATAAACTTCACAAAGACATTCAGCCCGGAAAAACCATGTGAAGCTGTGCACACGAATGATAAAAGACAGGTTTTCTTCGAACCAGAGACTGGAATATGGATGGTCTTAGTTAGTTGGCCGGTATAAATTATCGGTTATCGCAAGCAGAAGTTTTTCTTTCAACAGACGGTGAGTGTGCCTTCAGTGGAAATCGTCAACAACGGAGACAGAAGTATCCAACGGTGTGAAAAGCACGTGCAGGTCGGTCTTAGAGTGTGTGTCCAGGTCCGCTGTCGTGTGTGTGTGTGCGCGCGCGCGCGTGTGTGCGTGTGTGCGTGCTTGTGATGATTTTTTTTTTTTTTGAAGGATGTATCGCTGCTGGCAGCGTTGAAGAAATCCTACTCCATGTTTAAGGTCGGTGCTTGAGTGTGGTGGAAAGGGGGCGTAGTTTGGTGTGAGGGGGAGGTGCCTGTTAAAATCAAGTGGTGTGACCTGTGCCCATAGCTGTTCAACGGGACGTTTTTAAATATCGAAGCAATGTATGGTGTCGACAACCTGAAGAAGAAACTTGAAAAGTTCTACTCAAAGGTTAGCATCCATTTCAGTAAAGTCATCTCTCCCTTAATTACCCTCCACTCCCCCCTCAGTACATAACTTCCATAGATGTTAGCAAGCTTGATATCTTTTGTGTACTTCAAGGTATGTATGGCATGTCATGGCACCCCCAAGCTGTCATGGCACCCCCGCTGCCCCCCCCCCCCCCCAAGCTGTCATGCCACCCCCGCTGTCATGGCACCCCTGCTGTCATGGCACCCCCGCTGTCATGGCACCCCCGCTGTCATGGCACCCCTGCTGTCTCTTGTCTCTCTAGTGTATACTTTCTCTCTCTGTTGGCAGGGATCCAGTTCATTCCTCTTGACAAGACCATGTACCTTAAAGTGCACAGTTTTGTTAATTTGATAGAGACCACCTTCAGGTTAGTTATTAATGTTATTTACCTTCAGGTTAGTCACCTTCATCTTTGGATTAGTTATCTGTAGCTTAACTGTTAGCCTGGCTACCTTAACCATTGGATTAGCTACCTTAACCTTTGGATTAGCTACCTTAACCATTGGATTAGCTACCTTAACCATTGGATTAGCTACCTTAACCTTTGGATTAGCTACCTTAACCATTGGATTAGCTACCTTAACCTTTGGATTAGCTACCTTAACCATTGGATTAGCTACCTTAACCATTGGATTAGCTACATTAAGCTACCTTAACCTTTAGATAATTTCCTACTTAACCTTTGTGTTGTTTCTCTTCCTCCTCCCTCCCTCCCTCCCTCCCTCCCTTCCTCCCTCCCTCCCTCCCTTCCTCCCTCCCTCCCTCCCTCCCTCCCTCCCTCCCCACGTACCTTCTATGCCCTGTGGTACAGAAATATTTTACACTCCGTATTTCTGTATGGTGATCAGCTGGTCTGGTAAGTTACTAAGGTTTCACATATACACCCTGCTAACACCTTGATAACACCACTTACACTCTGATAATCACTTAAACCATGATAACACCACCTACACCCTACTAACACCACTTACACCCCGATAACAGCACCCCTCTTCACCACTACTTACTGTGTGGCTCTGCTTTGTAGGAGTGGCCTTGAGCAGGAAGACACCAAAATATTCTACCAGTATTTGCTAGGCTGGCTGTTCCCAAGCCAGCTTGGGGCAGACTATCTGGCATCACTCCTCCCCAGTACCGTACTGCAGCAAACACTCCAACAGAGTAGTAGTACAGCTTCTCTACCAGCGAGGTCCAGGTGAGGGGGAGGGAGGGAGGTCTTATTGGACCACATCTATTTTGTGTTTTCTCTACATCCAGTTCCACTTCAATGAAAACCGGCAGGTCAGGATATTCTTGGATATTTTCTCACATTGTAGATGTATTTTCCCCTTCTCTTTCATTTCTGCTGCTCAAAGTTTCCTTGGACTTGGTGATGGCAAGGTGTCGATTGTGTACATCACAGTTGATGGGAAGACCTGTATATATCGGCTGCTAGTGTACACTGTGAGGATGCTTCAGTGCATGTGTGGGTGTGGGTGTACACTGAGGGTGCTTCAGTGCATGTGTGGGTGTGGGTGTACACTGTGTGTGGGTGTACACTGTGAGGGTGCTTTAGTGCATGTGTGGGTGTGGGTGTACACTGAGGGTGCTTCAGTGCATGTGTGGGTGTGGGTGTACACTGAGGTTGCTTCAGTGCATGTGTGGATGTGGGTGTACACTGTGTGTGGGTGTACACTGTGAGGGTGCTTTAGTGCATGTGGGTGATTTTACAAGTCCTTTTCAGATTGGAGGTGCAACCATGTGTATGTTCATAGAAAGTGAGTTATTTTTGTATTGCATTATGGCCACACCCATTGGCCACACCCATTGGCCACACGCTGTTAACATGCGCACACTTGCACTGGCACTAGATGAAAAAGGATCACCTGGGGAATTTTGCAGAAGATTAGAAACATTTCTCTCACCAAGAATGTTGCAGCTGTCCCAACACCTTACAGAATTTTCCAACAAACCAAAGTTGCCAAGGTACCATATATTCCCTCACCAGTGCACCTCCACCTTCACCCCATGACCACACCCACATGTCCCCATGACCACATCCACATGGCCCCACTAGCCTAGAGCAGCCCTATCGCTATGTGTACTTCAATGAGATGAATCTTGCAGTCAAGTCCCCATTCATGTGTCGTCAACTCAGCACAGTACCTATGGACATGATGAGGCTTCTGGTAGAGATCAACCTGGATTATGACTGGTGAGCAGGGACTTTGTAGGGTTTAATTGAGGGCCCTCTTGCCATACTGTTGTCCCCCCCCCCCCATCTCCCCCACCCTCCCCCACCCTCCCCCACCCTCCCCCTCCCCCTATTTGCACCTACCCATGGTAGCATGGTGCTCTGGCATAGTTGGATGGGGCATCACATGGGCTGGGTGGGGCATCACATGGGCTGGGTGGGCCATCACATGGGCATCACATGGGCTGGGTGGGGCATCACATGGGCTGGGTGGGGCATCACATGGGCTGGGTGGGGCATCACATGGGCTGGGTGGGGTATCACATGGGCTGGGTGGGGCATCACATGGGCTGGGTGGGGCATCACATGGGCCTGCAGTAGTCATTTTATGATAGGAGTAGTGTTAATGTATGTATTGCATCAAAAAGAAATACACACCACTGATAGGCACAATTTGTACAGCAATCCTTGTCCATTAATTTTATTCATATCAACTGCCCCCCCCCCCCAAAAGGTTTTCCTCAATGAAAATCTGTGTCTGTGTGCAACCTTCTGAAATAAGTTGCTTGGTCACATGCACTGACTATATGGTCACATGAACTGACTATATGGTCACATGCACTGACTATATGGTCACATGAACTGACTATATGGTCACATGAACTGACTATATGGTCACATGAACTGACTATATGGTCACATGGTAGCATGCAGTGCAGCATGTGATGTAAAATGGTCCCAGAACTGAACATTATCACATGTTTTGTTCCTGCAGCAATATGGTAGTGCTTACCCTTACCCTGCTAGATAGTGCTTATACCATGTACTATTAACCTGCGCACAAGGGTGTTATAAAACAGAACACTATCTCATTAAATAAACAGTGTAGCTTGCAACTTGGCTTTTACTACAGCTGCAAACCAATGAAATATGAAGCAACTTAATAACTAGTATTGAAATCATAAGAATGTCACATGTGGCATCATGTGATCATGTAATGGGATCATGTGATCATGTAGCATTGTTATTTAGGGTTGAAGAAGGAGAGACTGTGATTAGAACAATGGTGGACTACTGGGTGGTAGCAAGAAAGTCTGGACATAGGCGATTCATGGTACTATTGAACCAAAGGAGCTCCAACTTTTCAGAAATCAATGGTTAGTATTTCATGTTATCAATGGTTAGTATTTCATGTTATCAGTGATTATGTTATCAATGGTTAGTATTTCATGTTATCAATGGTCATGTTATCAGTGATTAGTATTTCATGTCTTGCTCCCCACAGAGGAGATTAAAAGACTCTGTCAGCGAGAGTTCATAAATATTTTCTTTCTTGACTGATATATTCTGTGGTACATGTCTCATCTCTTTTCTCATCTACAACATGTATGTATGTATGCCTGTTTTATTTTTACAGCATGTAGATCAGCCTGGCATCGGGACATGGATTGTGCATGTAGATCAGCCATGGCATCGGGACATGGATTGTGCATGTAGATCAGCCATGGCATCGGGACGTGGACTGGTCTTGTCTTGTGATCAGGGAGGCAGTAGAGACACTGTAAACATAGCCTTTAATCTTGAATACATGTGCCCAGGTCAGCGGTGGATCACTGATGTTATACCTGCTACCCATTCAGACATTAAATATTTAACGCTGGTTATTATATCATGACTGAAAAGAGATATTATTGATTCACATACCAGGTGATAATCACATGAGAAATGAGAGGTGTGGCTATGGTGATGCAGGGACCAAGCAAAGGGCTCGCTCTCTACCAGGCAAATGGTGCCCTCTCCCTTAGCAATCTAACACCAGAAAACTCCCATTCTTGCTTTTCAATCCACAGCTCCTGGCATGTGTCCAGACATTTGAGCACTGCCCCGCCCCTCCAAGCCACAATGGAGGAGTCCAAGTCCTGTTGTGGGAGAGGGGAGGAGGAGCATAAGGAGAGGGGAGGAGGACATGGAAGGGGAGAAGTAGATCATTACCCTTGGGTTTGTAAATATCTCCATGTCTTCCACTCCCTTTGTCAGCACAATTGGTAGCTTGAGCTGCAGCCTTGCGTTGAGCATGTTATTGACGTTGGCAAAAGACAGACCTCCACCAACCACCAATATGGAGCTATATAACTTCTTCTTTATCTCCAAAGAGGCTGATAAAGGGATTAATGCCACACCTGTAACAGCTGCTGTGGCATTACTGTATGACCCAGCCCCATGGACATCCATGTGGTCACATGACCCAGCCCCATGGTCACCTGACCCAACCCACGTGGTCACATGATCAAACCCCATGGCCACTCTCATGACTACCTGACCCAATCAAACAGAAATCATGCCTTGAGCTTAACACTTTGAATAACATACATGTATAATGTGACACAAGATGATGCAAGAATCATGTGACACAAGATGGTGCATATCATGTGACACAAGTAAGATCATGTGACATAAGATGATGTATACTTAAGAAGGCTTATTATGTGACGACACTTACATGCACAGTCAATACTGAAGTGGATTGCTTGATCCAGGCCCAAGATCTTGCCAGGAGCCACTGACCCCAGCCTTTTGGTAGCTTCTGGCAGCTGTTCAGGGACCTCACATTTGGTAGAGCCGGATTTGGTCTGCTGAGGCTGTGAGTCAAGCCAATGGCATTCATCAAAGAGGTCCTCTGGGTCTGGGGACTGGGCACTCTGGCCAAACATCAGAGGGCCTCTGTCCGGTAGGCAAAATGTGCTTGGATAGAACACACCCATGGCTGCCAATATGCCCTGGTCGGACAGCTTCATCTCATAGTCATGGACAACAGAAGTCTCCCTGCTAGTGACCGAGAAGGCATGGGCTCTGATCCCTGTAACTGTCTGCAGTATGTGTGCGTGCATGTGTGATGTGAGTACGTGTGTGTACATGTGTGATGTGAGTATGTGTGTGTGGGTGTGTACAGTGTGGGTGCGTGCATGTGTGAGTGTGTACATTTGTGAGGTGTGGATATGTACACATGTTTCAGATCACATGAGATGCTGGGTGACAATCTCACAGGGTCCAAGTGACACAGTGTCTCTTTGAGGTGCTGAAGCAACTGGCCATCTTCAAGACTACCCTCCGAGCAGCCCTTATAAGGAAAATGGATCTGAAAAGGAAGCAAACAAATGCACACAAGGAAAGTAATCTGTGATTCCAATTGATGCCCACCTCTTTCAGAAGCCAGTAGAATAGCCGCGTGATATCACTACCACCATAGTGCAGTGTTACTCTAAAGAGATGAGCCGTCAGTGGCAGAGGGGCAGAGCCACAAGGTCCCTTACCTGGTGTTAGGGTTAGAGACACCCTCCTCCACACAGCATATGTGAGTCATCTCATCCCCAACATTCACAACACAGGCTATGCTCAGGCCTGCACTGTATGTGGCACAAAGTGACTCCTGCAGTGAGGAGTGGTATGAGGGATGGTGGATGTTGTGAGGGTGGTGTGAGGGTGGTGAGGTGTGGTGAGGTGTGGTGTGAGGGATGGTGTGATGGTGTGAGGGATGGTGTGAGGGTGGTGAGGGATGGTGTGAGGGTGTGATGGTGTGAGGGATGGTGTGAGGGTGGTGAGGGATGGTGTGAGGGTGTGAGGGGTGGTGTGAGGGTGGTGTGAGGGTGGTGTGAGGGTGGTGAAGGATGGTGTGAGGGTGGTGAGGGATGGTGTGAGGGTGGTGAGGTGTGATGTGAGGGTGGTGAGGGATGTGAGGGTGGTGAGGTGTGGTGTGAGGGTGGTGAGGTGTGATGTGAGGGTGGTGAGGGATGTTGTGAGGGTGGTGAGGGATGGTGTGAGGGTGGTGAGGCGTAATGTGAGGGTGGTGAGGGATGTTGTGAGGGTGGTGAGGGATGGTGTGAGGGTGGTGAGGTGTGGTGTGAGGTGAGTGGTGAGGAGAGGTGTGAGGGTGGTGAAGAGAGGTGTGAGGGGTGGTGAGGGATGGTGTGAGGGGTGGTGAGGGATGGTGTGAGGGGTGGTGAGGGATGGTGTGAGGGGTGGTGAGGAGAGGTGTGAGGGGTGGTGAAGAGAGGTGGACGGTGACAACAGACAGATGTGGTGTGAAGAATGGTGCAGGCTCACCTGATGCAACAGGGCACTGGCAAATTCCATTCTGAGGAGCAGAATGTTCATCAGTTCTTTGAACATTGCTCGATCAATCATGTCAGGAACGATCAGTACCGCTCTGTACAGCTGCAAGGTCAGAACGATCATTAAGAGGGAAGCTTGGTATGAAGGAGGGAGGAGGGAGAGAAGAGAGGGAGAAGGGAGGAGGGAGAGAAGAGAGGGAGAAGGGAGGAGGGAGAGAAGAGAGGGAGAAGGGGGAGGGAGAGAAGAGAGGGAGAAGGGGGAGGGAGAGAAGAGAGGGAGAAGGGGG
Organism: Spongilla lacustris; assembly: GCA_949361645.1. Taxonomy (NCBI): domain Eukaryota; kingdom Metazoa; phylum Porifera; class Demospongiae; order Spongillida; family Spongillidae; genus Spongilla; species Spongilla lacustris. The sequence continues at coordinate 8,129,665 of OX442427.1, forward strand.
AGGGAGAGAAGAGAGGGAGAAGGGGGAGGGAGAGAAGAGAGGGAGAAGGGGGAGGGAGAGAAGAGAGGGAGAAGGGGGAGGGAGAGGGAGAGGGAGAAGGGGGGAGGGAGAGAAGAGAGGGAGAAGGGGGAGGGAGAGAAGAGAGGGAGAAGGGGGAGGAAGAGAAGAGAGGGAGAAGGGGGAGGGAGAGAAGAGAGGGAGAAGGGGAGGGAGAGAAGAGAGGGAGAAGGGGAGGGAGAGAAGAGAGGGAGAGGGGGGACAACTAGACCACACAGCATCTCACTTTAAACTCCTTCCTAGGAATGCCAAGGAAATCTTCAATGGCTTTAGTCCAAAGGTCCTCAAGCATATTCAGCACAAGAGATTGTGAGCAACCAGATGTGACATTCAGCTTGCCATGGTGAATAGGCTTAAATACCCTGTAGCCAGAGTCAGGTGCCAGGTAGAGTGCCTGTGGTGTGGGTGTGGTGATGGTGTGGTGTGGGGTGGTGATGGTATGGGTGTGGTGATGGTGTGGGTGTGATAATGTGTGGTGATGGTGTGGGTGATGGTGTGGTGCCTACACAAAGCAAATTTGTCTTATCTTCGCATACATCTGTGCCGATCACATATCTCGGGCAGCTCCTGACGTCAGTCCAGCTGACGTTGTCCTCCTCCTCTGCTTCGTCCCACTGACCGGAGACTGGCTGCATGCGAGTATTGAACTGACTGCACTCCTCCTCCTCCTCCCCCTTGCCTGGTTCGGTCACACCCAGCCCCTCCCGTACTGCCCTCAGGGCCTCGCGCAGTGACAACAGGCCTGTCTTTCTTTGGCTTACAAGATCAGGCTTAACAATGAACATAGAAAAGCTTTAATTTATCATTACATATCGACATTAATTTTGACCATCATACAACAGCATCAACACACACACACACACACACACACACACACACAAGTAGCATTAAAGCACACACACATGGTAGCATTAAGCACACACACACACAGTAGCATTAAAGCACACACACATGGTAGCATTAAGCACACACACACACACACAGTAGCATTAAAGCACACACACATGGTAGCATTAAGCACACACACACACACAGTAGCATTAAAGCATACACACACAGTAGCATTAAAGCACACACACACACAGTAGCATTAAAACACACACACACAGTAGCATTAAAGCACACACACACACACACACACACACACACACACACACACATACTGTCAGCTCTGCACCATACTTGAGGACTGAGGGCAAGCCTTGAGGCTGCGAGGGTGCGGGGTTGTCTGCAAGTCCACTGCTGTGCCGATAAGCTATAAAATGAGGTATGGAGTGCGGAGAGAGATCGCTGGACAGGCCAAGGTGGAGTGTACTCGATCCAGGATGAAGGATCACGGCCTCAGTAGGTCCTGTGTCTTGCGAAGGGGGTACTTGTTCAGTTTTCTTTAAAGCAAGAAATATGACACGTGAATGGTATTCAAGTACTACAGTGGACGTAAATTGGCTTGTCCTACATCTTGTTTCTGTTTCACTTCATTTTCCGCCGCCTCGGGGTCTTGTTGTGCTGTAGAGTGAGGGCGCCTGTCTTTTCGCGGCATTTCAAATTACCGGTAATAATTGTGAAGTCTTTACAAAAAAAAAAAAAAAGGTATTAAATTGTTATCTTATTTCCACGTGACTTGTGGCTCGACTACAAGTGGAACCTGCCGCCTTAATGGTCGCCTTAATGGTCGCCTTAATGGTCGCCTTAATGGTCGCCTTAATTGGCCGATCACCTTTGCGTACCAGCCACATAACTGAAGTCCCCCAATGAAAGCACATAAATCATAATTATATCATAATCCTCTATAACGCGTATCAGCCGTAGTAACTGCAATACCTAATATTGCTTACTAAGATAAATAAAAAGCTACACACAACACAACTACTGAGTAGAATAAAACATCGTCTGGGAGGCTTATGGTGGACCAGCACAGCAAAAAACAATTATTGATTCACAATTGATTTCACAGTAAAATCAATCGCAAATCAAGCGCACTTGATTTTGCTGTGAAATCATGCGTTGATTTAACAATTGATTTTCAGCGAAATCAATAATTGATTTGATGCGTTTTTTTGCTGTGCAGAGATAATATAAATTATATAGATGATTATACTAGTACATAATATGTATAATGTTTTTTAATTATTTTATTATACATACAATTAATAATACACAACATATTTATTTTAAATATCATATGCAAGTACAATACACAACGTGCAGGTACACAACAGTGTAAGTACACATGTACGTGTTAATCAGGAGGAAAAAGGATAAAACACTAAAGCGTTTGATATCCATACCCTAACTTTTATATTGGCCTTAGACCCCTGGCGAGGATATCCCTGGCCACAGACCTGGTTAGGATCAGGTCTAAGCGGCCATAGATGTCAGCTGCTGCCTTTGATTTTGACACACTGTGGCTTGCAGCAAGTAGAGAGGCTAGGCGGGAAAATGTCTCTTGAGCCTCCATCCCCCAATTCCCATAGGTTTCTACAGCCAATGGACACAGGTCCACCCCAACTCAAAGGACTTTGGGCCATGTTTGCGGGAGTCTGCGGCTACTGCAGCTACCCCAGCTGTCGAACAAGAGTCATCGAGGATGGTAGGATTAAGTGAGGATGCCATTGTTATATCCAAAGCTGCAGGCAAACCCTTTTCCCATCTTGCTACCAGGACATATGCTGGACTTGAGCGGCTATTATCATGTGTAAGGCCATAGCCCGCTTCCACTGTGACTCCCATGTGGGCCTGGCAAAAAAGGTTAGCCACAACATCCCGCAACAGGTTATGTCAGGCACTATGTCACCTCCATGAGTGCATGTGGTAGTGTGGTGCCCAAGTGGGTTCAGGGCTTTCTCAGAGCAGACAGGACACAGAGAACCACCAGAGGTGTCCAAACCCAACCACCACCTTATAGAGGCGTGAAGCTCGTTAGGTTCAAGGTGCAGGTCCAAGACAGGAGATGGAATCACGGACAACCATGGTGCAGCATGGGGAGCTGAAACAGATAATAGGCGAGCTCTGTCTGCCATAGAGGAAGCCCCTAACAAATATTTAAAAAGGTGGCATTCCAATTTCTTTGACAGTGTTTGCTGAGTAACAGGTGTTCCTTCTGCTGTGATTGCATCTGATGTAGAGACCTGATCATTGAACTGAATGATTGCATGTTGTAGATGCATTACTAATTCCTAGATAAATAAAACCTACACATAACACAACTACTAACTACAAAACATCGTCTGGGAGGTTTATGGTGGAGCAGTAGGACCTGTTAAGGGTGGCCCTGGCATTTGCCCTGACCAAAGCCAAACTGAGATGGCCATATAGGCTGCACAACATCTGCGATTTTTCACCATTGGTCTGAACAGCAAGTCAAGATGCTAATTGGCACAAAGCTTGTCTTGTCTCTGCACCCCAAGAACCATATGTCTCAACAACAATGGGGATGCATTGACATCCTAACTCAGTGCACTTCTCATAATTCTTTTCATGCTTGCACTCTTCTGTTGCTCTTGCTGCTACCCCTGATGATGTGCCCACTTCAACAATGAGTGTAGGATTAAGCGGGGACATCACTGAGACATCAAAAGCTGCTGACAAACCTCTATACCAGTTAACCCCCAATATGTCAGCAGGACGTGGCCTTGACTTATTATTACCCCAACTGCTACCCTGTTCAAGGTGAGCAGACAAACCAGCACGATGAAAGGTAGTGTGTAGTACATTCCTCAAGGCATTGTGCCTTGTTGTAACATCGTCACCACATCGACAAGTGACACAGTGATGTCCTAAGGTGTCCAAGGACTTACTAGGACAGAAGGGGATACCATATGAGTTCCATCCTGGCTATAGATGACAGATTGATGCCAAGCCACCATTGTACGACAACTTGGAATTCATTTGGAAGGGGATGTAAGCTCTGGCTAATAGAAGAGGTGACTGAAATCCTTGCAGCAGCATGTGGGGTTGTGACTGACATAAGCCTAGCCCTATCTGACCAAGTACTTGAATCAAGAAGAGAACTAAACTAAGCTTCTTCCAAATTATCTGATAAATTTTCTGGGATGGTGCATGGGCAGATAAGCTAAGTGTTGCAGTGAAACTAGAGCCACCTGTGGGTCAGTGGTACCCATCTGCTCAAGGGCAGACAGAAGCTCTAAAGCAGCTTTATGCTTCATTAATACAAACTTTGTACAAAAATCTGCATCACCGACAGGAGATGGGTACCATAGATGTTTGAACAGCAACTGAGAATTGGGATAGATGATTATAATATTATTAAATTATAATTATATATTTTTATTATCTCTGGTTGGATGAGCAGTAGGACCTGTTAAGGATGGCTCTGATATTGGCCCTGACCAAAGCCAAACTGAGACGGCCATTGAATTATAAAAACAAAATAATGAGATAACTAAACTATAACTAAACAGTTCTGTCAGTCTTTTAACACGCAGCTTGACGATCCATCATCGTCCATAAAACTTATACTAGCACGGAAGTTCTACGCCGAATCCATCTTCTATTTATCGACGCAGAATCATTACCGCCGTATAATGGCGTATTCAGTGTAGCCGGCCGCCGGAAAGACTGAATATCATGCACTTTTTTGGCAATGCTTCGCGGTAAAACTAAAAGTCCAACGTCTCCGTCTCGATTTAGACTCGATAAGCGCTGCTATGGTGGATCTATCTCCATTTTTCACCACCAGACATTCTCCAAATACATGAGAACATGTACAGCCGTAGAATAATATACATGTATAATACTGATGGAACCTTTGACAGTATAAAAAGGCAGTCACCTGTTTACAAAGAATGAGTATTCCCTGATGGAACCTTTGACAGTATAAAAAGGCAGTCACCTGTCTACAAAGACTGCTTCAGACTAGTTCCACCGCGTCGGTACTATACTGTTAATAGACCCCTTCGAATTCAAGTGATAATTACTGATCATTTCCGCACCTTGGCATGCCGCAGGATATTATATGCCGTCTCTCATTTTCACGTCATACTGCGAAGTCTTGTATTCACCACCTCTGTCAATGCATTTTTTAAACTGCACGTATCTTCTTGTCAGTATATATATTATATAATTATATATATAATTATAATTATATATATATATATATTCAATTTCAAAAGTCATATAATGCATTCCAGTTATTCACTGTGATCGCCGCCATGCATATTGACCGGGAAGACTGTACAGTACTACTCTGTACATGCACGCATGTATGGTGTTCTATAAGGCTTAGCATGGGTTTCAGGCATAATTGCTACTGTTGTTTTCTGCTGTATTTTGGGCACTGCCATGTGTGTGGAAAACAACTTGATATAAGCCAGTGAATAATACAAAACAACTCTAAAAGCCTTAGATTCTTAAAACTGTGTATTACTCATGTGTATGCCCCATGGCCAATCTGTTTCCGCTATGCTATTCAGTTGTCGTGAAGCCCCAAGGGAATACACATGTGGATACACATGCAATTAGAGGCTCAAGCTGCGGCGACACTAATCAGCACACCGGCTGATAGTGTGAAGAACTAATTAAGCCATTTAAGGGGTCTTTTTTTTTTTTTTTTTTTTTTTTTTTTTTTTGTCGGAATCATTAGGTATTGTGTAATTTCCGCACACAGCGCGGTCCATGTGCACGCAACTATAGTCCGCGACAGCATCGAGGAAGTAAAATTAACATGCCGTTTTTTTACATTTTAGGTGTGTTTAGGGTCCGAATAATGGGCGCGATACATTATTTTCAGTACCCCAATTCGTTTAACCAAAAAATTCAGTGAGTTGAATAATAACGATGGCATAATTATTCACGATCGTTTACGCTAAGCGCGTGTGGCTACTAATTAAATTCATGAACGAAGGTACAAAGGAACGGCTCATAGATGCGGAGGATGTACAATGAAACGCTGAGTAAACTATGTTTCACGGTTACTTTAGCGAGTTGTTTTTGTTGACACAAGGTAGAGGTGTCTAAAGATGGCGCCAGTAATGAGGCAAAAACGTTACGATTCTGTTCTTGAAAACCAAACCGATAGTATGTAAGTGATATACGAGATTTTTTGCACTTAGAGGTACAATTACACGTAGAATCAAAATATGATTTCTGTTTTTGGATGCGGTACTAAATAATACTCAAATTGGAATTAAAAAATAAAAGTACCCCCAATATACTTGAAAATATTGACAAGATTTTGCGCGGCACAAGGTGTCCGTTTTGATACTATTAATAGCTGGTAGGTTTTACAACATAGTGGTATTGTGGGCATGATTTTAATGTTATTCATTAAGAAGCCATAAACGTTTACTTCCTCGATGGTGTCGCGGACTTTAGTGTGCCCAAAATGGTTTTTTGCGCATTGAAAACGAGCAGAAACAAGCCTGACTCTCATATAGAACACCATACCGGTCCATACGGGACCACATAATATTCTTTAAAAAAATAAAAACTAATAAACAAATGCCTACAATTATCGCCCGCGGCCCGAACGGGATTTTGGGGTCCTAGTACCTTTTGCTGATTGCTCCCCGGCGACTGGCGTTGGAGCAAACCAGCGATTCGTTCAAGATGTTTAGTGCAGGCTGTGCAGCCCGTTGCGCAGACAAATGGGCGACGAGTGCACGTATATATACATATATGCGCACCCTAGCCAGACCTAGACCTATAGACCTCTATAGGTGCCAAAATACTCCACAAGCATCATGTACAGCCAGTGACAGCCATGCAGCTCAAATGGTCCATTGTTGTCTATCTTCCAGCTGTTGATCCTGCAGTTGATTACATATGAGGGTAACTTGATCGAAACAAAAACACTATATACGTAGAACAATGCTCCGAGATAATAGCTGATGACGTCATGCAGTTTAATTAATTATTATATAGTAAAAGACAAAGGACTGCGCTTTACGTGTATATCGTCATGGGAAATTGGGAGTTACTGTTTTTTGTCGTTTGTGCTGGCTTTCTAAAGGTGCGTAGTGGAGAGGGAAAGGTTTCGAGTCTGAAAACCTATTATCCTCGCAGGGATGCGCCTGTCATGGAGACACTAACACCGTACCGTCGACGCTATTCTCTTGTCCGGAGTACTCACTGCGAATGCCATACCAGTGCGGCAGCACGGAAGGCGGTTGCGACTACGCGGTGAAATGGGAAGACAGCGGTCGCAACGTCAACGTAACGCTCAGCGCACGTCTCGCGTCGAAAGACGGATGGTCTGCTGTTGGCTTTGCCGCCAGCAGGACGGTGAGTCCAACTACGTCCCGCACGTCAGACCGTTGCTTCAATTCGATCCGTTTTTGGTTAAGGCCGCGGTGCACGTGCGTTGGCCGAACTCTGCGAGCGTTATACGCCTCCTCCCCACGTTTACATAAACGCACGAATTTGCATTTACGTGTGCATTTCCATTTATGTGTTCGTACAACCCCATGCGGTTTCACTCGTACATGTACATGTGTACTTGTTTCGTATGTCCTACCATTAGATCTATTCCTCTTTATACCCTACCCTGAGTCCATGCACACCACCACAACCCCACCCCTGGCTTGGTATTCATTGCAATTGTGGTGATCCATTGTTGCGCAATAATGACTCTGTTTACATCCACACTCATTATGTCATAAGGCATATTGGCCAAGTGTGTTGTGGGAACCTCAGGGCATGACTTAACGCAATTTTTCACGACACACAGGCTCCACCCCTTGCCCTAGTGCTCTGCTCATGTAATGGAAACGTGTCATCAGTCCAACTGACCCACTCTGTGAACCACAGCCTCGTGCCATTTCAGCAGGTATGTGTGTGTGTGTGTGTGTGTGTGCACACACATCTGTTTGCTTGTTTGTACATACGTGCAAATTGTGTGTGTACCAATTATAACCTCCATCCTTGCATATTCCAGAATCCTATGGGGCTCAAACTGATTGAAACCCACTATCAGGACAAAGCACTTACCTGCAGGTGTGTGGTTCATGTAATATGGGGGCACTCATTTAATGATGTCGTGTCTCATATGGATGATGTCATTATGTTTGGGGGGGGGACTCATTTACGTGGCTGGAGGCGTGGCTGAGCTTCCTTTGAACTGATATGTCCTGACCACTCCCACTGTTACCTGGGGATCAGGGTGTGGTGGAGGTGTGGCATGCAATGTTGCTATGGCTACAAAGTTTTTAATTTGTCTATTGAAGGTTTAGACCTGGGTACCTGGTATTTCTACAACATGAGCACCATGATAATGTATCGTGGACATGGTTCATGTACCGTGAACTTGCACGCATTGAACAAATGTGTCACCTAAGTGACCTTTTCTAAGGGAACACATCCTGTCCCTTTTGTAGCTCTGTAGTGTGCCGTATTCTCATCTGGCTCATATATATCTATTGACACTCGTAGCTTCAGTCTCTCGAAGGACATGAGGAGCTTTGGGGAGCCTCTTGGCAGCAGGGCATGGTTTGTGGTGCTGGCCAGTGGCACCTTTGGTGAGCAGGGTATAAGGCAGGTATAAGGCAGGGTGGCAGGTAGAAAGGGTAGGTGAGTTGGTGTGTAGTGATGATGTGGTTCTTTAATATGATTGTGGTTTTACATTAAGTGATGGTGTGGAATGTGTCTGTAGATGGTTGGCATGCTGTTTCCTTCCCCTGTAGCCAGCAACAGCACATTTGCATCTCCTGTAAACCGCAGTGAGTGTGCGTGCAATCTGACCTCATGTTTGGACTGCTGTCAATCCAACATCAGCTTTCGACGCCTCTTGATGAAGCTACATGGTAATCCCTCCTCCCCGCCCCTTACATGGTAATCCCTCCTCCCCACCCCTTACATGGTAATCCCTCCTCCCACCCCTTACATGGTAATCCCTCAATCCTCCCCACCCCTTATGTGGTAATCCCTCCTCCTCCCCACCCCTTACATGGTAATCCCTCCTCCCCACTCCTTACATGGTAATCCCTCCTCCCCACCCCTAACATGGTAATCCCTCCTCCCCACCCCTTACATGGTAATCCCTCCTCCTCCCCACCCCTTACATGGCCCCCATCCCATTGGGTACATGTCCCTTCACACCTTCCCCTCCCTCCCTCCCTCCCTCCCTCCTAGCTGCAGTCATGATGATGGTATTCATGGTATTTGTCCCTGTTGCGGCCATGGTGGCACGCTACTACAAACCTGTGCTTCCAGGCAGCTGGATCAAGGTTCACATGAGCATGATGGTGGTGGGTGTGGCAGGGATGTTGGCTGGCCTTGGCCTCATCCTGGGACATACTGCTGGGAAGATCACTGTGGTAATGGGTGTGGGTGTGTGTGTGTGGGTGGTGTATCAATCAAGTACACGTTTGTTAGTAACTCTCAGGATTTGACCCTGATTATGAATGTCATTGAAACAAGTCCCGCGTATACATGTAACTTGCTTCCCGAGTTCTTTGTTGATATCGAACCAGAAGGCAAAGATAAATCATTTTCAAGTTGCCAGATCATTTCCTTTAAGTGAACAAAAGAAGCTTCTATTTTCCTCATCACTGAATATTTACTTCTCCTCCAATGATTTTCTGGGAGAGTATAACTCTGGATAGGAACGGTTATAAAGAGTGCCAATTATACCATGGCTTTAGAATTTCCTGGAAGAACATCGTCTAATAATAAGGGGAAATATAATAGTCCTATATACAACATGTACGTAATCTCCCGGGGCACCCCTGTACTGGTGGGGCACCCCTGTACTGGCGGGGCACCCCTGTACTGGCGGGGCACACTTACATGTTCTCACTACGCAGGGTACCCATCAGTACGTTGGCTTGGTGTGCATTGGTCTGGCTATGCTTCAGGTGAGTGGTCCCTTCCAACTACCTAGCTAATGTTGGCTTGTTCCAGCCTGTCTATGGTTTCCTAAGACCACCTCTTGGTGTCTCAAGCAAGTAAGGCAGTTGTGTGGCCTCTTTCCTCCTCACACTTCCTCCTTCCTCCTCACACTTACTCCTTCCTCTGTCATCTGCTTCCATTCCCCTTCTCTCTCCCCTCTTTCCCCCTTCCCTCTGCTCCTATTCCTCCCCACCCTCCCTCCCCTCCCCTCACCCTTCCCCTCCTCACCCCACCCCTCCCCTCCCCTCCCCTCCCCTCCCCTCCCCTCCCCTCCCCTCCCCTCCCCTCCCCTCCCCTCCCCTCCCCTCCCCTCCCCTCCCCTCCCCTCCCCTCCCCTCCCCTCCCCTCCCCTCCCCTCCCCTCCCCTCCCCTCCCCTCCCCTCCCCTCCCCTCCCCTCCCCTCCCCTCCCCTCCCCTCCCCTCCCCTCCCCTCCCCTCCCCTCCCCTCCCCTCCCCTCCCCTCCCCTCCCCTCCCCTCCCCTCCCCTCCCCTCCCCTCCCCTCCCCTCCCCTCCCCTCCCCTCCCCTCCCCTCCCCTCCCCTCCCCTCCCCTCCCCTCCCCTCCCCTCCCCTCCCCTCCCTCCCCTCCCCTCCCCTCCCCTCCCCTCCCCTCCCCTCCCCTCCCCTCCCCTCCCCTCCCCTCCCCTCCCCTCCCCTCCCCTCCCCTCCCCTCCCCTCCCCTCCCCTCCCCTCCCCTCCCCTCCCCTCCCCTCCCCTCCCCTCCCCTCCCCTCCCCTCCCCTCCCCTCCCCTCCCCTCCCCTCCCCTCCCCTCCCCTCCCCTCCCCTCCCCTCCCCTCCCCTCCCCTCCCCTCCCCTCCCCTCCCCTCCCCTTCCCTCCCCTCCCCTCCCCTCCCCTCCCCTCCCCTCCCCTCCCCTCCCCTCCCCTCCCCTCCCCTCCCATCTACTTTCTGTTCTATAGACGCAAGGTATTCAATGTGGTTCACAGACTAGGAGCTGTGTTTATTCTCATACTTGGAAGTTAGTGGGGGGTGTGGTATCATGGTGGCTGGTGTAACAGGTGTGCCCACTGCACCCCAGCATTCAACCTGTTCTCAGGAGTGTTCCAGCTGCACAGTGAGACCATTGGCCTGATGGCAGGGACCCTAGGGGTGCACCTGATAGTCAGCCTGGTCACTGCTATCCTGCTTGAGTTCCTCACCAGACCTGTTAGCTGTAAGCCCTTGGCAAAACATGCTGGACACACACCCATACACACACACACATTGCATACCACATACCACAATGCACATCACTTGCATGTCACATGTGTGCTCAGCTGACAGTCATGCCGGCTACCACAAGATGAAGAAGCTAGGAGATGAAAACTCATCCAGTGAAGAAGAGGTGTTTGTGAAGGAAGATGATCTGAAGAGAATCTCCAAATCTAATGGTCACATTCACGAAAATAACAATAACGCATGTGCAAAGGAGCTGGTAAGTTATTAAAATCAATCTCTATGACTTGTGAACACTGTACATCTTTCACCACATTTCACCACCACCACGTTCTTCCTTGCAGACTATTCTGGTCACATATTTATTT
>OX442427.1:8141310-8168042 GCA_949361645.1 Spongilla lacustris
GAGAGACTGGGTGTTGCTCAAATGCCAGTTCAGATACTTAGCTGTTTAAAAGAAAGAAATTTTATTATTATTGTGTGATATTTAATGATGATAGCAAGTGAGCAGATCAAACAGTCTAATACTGCTGTGATGTGATGTACTATATTATATTCCAAGATCTAATTTATGCCATTACTTGCCTATGTGTATATTACATGCACATGAAATTATTATTATTATTATTATTAAGATTGGCTTTCTTTCTTTGTTTGCTCTCATGCATGCAACGTGTAAGTAGGAACCCGCTGGGGAAAAAAAAGGAGTGAAACAAGATATAAAAATTTAATTAAAATAAAATTGGTGATGTAGGATTTGTAGACAGCAATTGAGTAAAAAGTAAGGAAACAAGGAATTACGGATATTATGCATTCATTAAATTAAAATATTACATACCTACATTATTTAGCAAATTACCTGCCTGAAATTCTGTGCTAAATGTAGGTATGTAATATTTATAATTTAATGAATGCATAATATCCGTAATTCCTTGTTTCCTTACTTTTTACTCAATTGCTGTCTACAAATCCTACATCACCAATTTTATTTTAATTAAATTTTTATATCTTGTCAAAATGTATAGTTATGTAGAAGGAAACACGTCATTTGATGCATCTTTACCATTTCTGTAAGTTAAAGTGCAAACAAAGTTTAGGTCCCATGCAAGTTGTTTTGTATAATATCCTATGCTTTTAAAACTGAAAATGTTGTTTCAGCCAGAATTTCGTCGTCAACATAACAATCATTCTGCTGTAGTCCTGCACATCCATCATCCTCAGCAATAGACTTTACTACCTGCTGGAGCATACAAAGGACTAAGTGGGTCATCTTGCGGAACACCCTGCTTGATGGGAGTACTCATAATGAGTGCCACAGAATAGGGTGATGGCTGTAGCCACCAGGAAGCCAAAGGGAAATTATTTCCAGTAAAGCATGCCTTGTCACTAGGTTAAAAGCATTCCAGCAAAGTCAATGATCATCAATAATGCAAATCAGTTGATGTACAATGGATTTTTTTTGTTCAGCTCCACAAGAACATGCCACTCCTTGCTGAACTGAATATTGGGAAAAAATCAGCAGCTTATAGTCTTTTATGATATAGCATAGATAGTTGCTAGTGAGCCTTCTTAAAACCTTCCCCACTGCAATTGGACATCATCTGTATGACAATTGTATGGCTTGTTCTTACTAAGTGCATGCAGTCGTTACCCCTAGCCAGACATACTGCATGACATTCACTGCTGCTTGTAAGCTCACAACATGGTGCAATGTTGCACAAATTGGAGTTGGCAGTGGAATTGCAGCTGCATCCAATAGGCGGTGCACTGGCTTTGGCCATGGGAAAAAATCTGAGTAGAGGCACGACATCAAAATTAGCTGGAACTTCAATTGCATCAGAGCAAAACAAAAGAAAAGCATGCAATATTAGCATTTTTGAAATACATGTAGATATTGCAAATTTTAAGTATTCTCGCTGCGGCGCTTCAATTTTACGCTCTTCAGATTGGATACTCCCATGAAGTTATTACCATAATAACCGAATCCGGGAGGATTGCTAATTGTTTATAGGTGGATTGGAATCTCAGGAGCGGTATTTGGGCGTAGCCCGACCTTCGCGTTTTGGTGGCAGAATGCCAAAGCGCGAACGTCCAACTATGAAGTCATTCCTTTTGACGTAAACGGTTAAACAAGTACGGCAGAAGAGCATAACACAGCCTGACAGGGTCTTAGTTGGCCAAGGTTATTACACGGATTAGAAGCGCGTCATAAACGTACATATAAACACCTTTGTGCACCACTTTTTGTCGTCTGTACTGTGTTGAAGATACGGACGTAGAAACTGTGACAATAACACACACACTCGGAGTTATAACGCCTGATAAGTGTTTAGTATACCGGGTTTTTCGTTTTTCGAGTAAATTTAGTCCCGTAGGCGTAGTGCCCAACTTAGTTTTTTCCCCCAGACCGCTATTAACCACATAATCTAGAATGATTATGATATTGCACTACAACGATGACTTGGAAGCTTAAAAAGTATCACATCTTCCAATAAGATGATCCCCCTCCTGTTGAGAAAAGTGGTTCACAATAACGGGACTAACCGGGATAGCGTCACGTTATAATACACGTTTCTAATCCATTAAATATCCTTGGTTGGGCGTTCGCGTTTTGGTCGGGCTACACCCAACTAACAGGGCGTTCCCAGACGCGTATAAATAAAGATTAGCGTCTGTGAATTGAACTCATGCAGTCTGGGTACCCGGCTAATCGGTTGCATTACAACTGCGCATCCGATCCTTGGAATAGTAGACTGTACTGCACGAATTTCCAGCGATACACTATGGCTATGCAGCTGGAAAACCAGCTATGGTTTAGAGAATTGAAGATGTTTCAGGTTCATGATGTCTTTGGAGTACTACCGACTGGCTATGGAAAGAGCCTGTGCTTTGCATGCTTTTCAGAATCCTATATTATTTAAGAGCCAGCTCATTTTGTGCAAAAACTCTCCAATACTTCATGAGCAAGCTCAGACAAATCTGTTCCATGCACAACGATTCGCAATAGGAAGTTTGGGGACTGTTATATAAGCTAGCGCGATTATATATTCCGCATAACTACCTTTCCTTCCGAGGATCATATCAGAAGCTCAATGGCCCTTTGCATGAAAGATCGGAATTACCGGAACTACGATAAACGTCATGACTGGAGTAAAAACCTCAGCGGTTGCCTAGAGATATCGTATCACGTTGTGTAATAGAATGGCAGTCATTCCTTCTGTTATCCTCCGGTCGATCCAGTTCCTGATCCAACTATGCTGCCAACAGTACTACTACTTTAGTAAGCTTAATTGACAGAGTCTGACATACCAGGAGCCTTTTTGAAGCCATCCATTTAAAAAGGCTCCTGATATGTCAGACTCTACATGTACATTGTAAGTGACGTCATAAATATATTACGTACGTATGGATTGTAGCGATGATGTAACCATCGACGTGTTAGGGTCTGGGTACGGGACTAGGCGCGTTACTAATATGTACTGAACTGATAGTTTAACTTACATGTGATAAGAATTTTACGTGCATATTTATTAGGATCAAATGCATAGCCTACTGCCGTTAGTAGCTACCTTTGCTCTCATTCCACTGGGTAAGTATTCATTTTTCCGTGTTCAGCGCTTAGTGTCTTGACTGTCTTTTACCGAGTGCAGGCCATTTGCAACAGACGTGTATTCAGAACCTCCCTCCCTTCGTCGGCCAGTCGGGCGCAGCATCCTCTGCTTTAGGACCACCACCATCACTACCTTCCAACCCAATGATACAGGCCATTATACCTCAGTACATTTTCAATTGCACTGGCTTCGTGACGCAGTGGAACGTTGTGGCATAGATATTAGACTGGAAGGGATTGGAAACCAGACCAATTAACAAGTACAGTCCTGGCAGTTCAAGTCCCCAGGCCTCAGTCCCCAGTACAACGTTTGCACAGGAGCGAGCGGAAAAGAACGTATCCGTGGATTGTGGTAAAGGGAACACTTTTCATAAAGTTCATAGTTTTGTAGGTTGTTTTATTTCACATTCAGATGATTTTCAGGGTGCAATCGACCACATTATTGACGATGATTTGTTTTATCTCTAGGGCAAAATTGCGCGCGAATTAAAGGCTTAGCTTTTAGATTTTTTTTTGTTCGTAGAAAACGCACAGACGGCAAACTAACTATCCGTTGGCACATAGTTTTCATCTGGCTATCTGGTAGTCAACTTTTCAGAATTTTTACGACAAAGCTACGGTCGCTATACCGGTGAGTTCCACACCTAGTCAAAAGTAAGTTTTTTTAATTTTTATATCGAGTACGACGCATTCATGTCACAAAAACTATACTGTGGTACGTAAAACACAGTGCTCAATCTGCCTATCGTAACGCCGTACCTTTACGTCGCTTTGTTCGGGCGTAGTACCGGTGAGTTTAATTCTAGACATGGAGCGCTTTAAGTCTAATATCTTCTCTTAGGAATGGAGTATTAAAAAAAGACTTACTTCTTTGTGATCCACAGTTCGTGCGCTACCTTATACTACTCTTCTTATTTGCCTCTTGTGTACTTGACCAAAAACTTTTGAGGGGCGAGGTGCCAGACTAACCAATTAGCAACTGCCAGGAGTGTCCCCGCTACGTTCTATTGAAATGTATGGCGCACGTGCGCGGTTTCCAATCCCTTCCAGTCTAATATCTATGGTTGTGGTGAAAATGATGATGCCTCGAAACATGTCCTTCCAAGTTTGGAGGTTAATTAGCAGTAGTCCTGCAGTGTACAGTTTGGTAGGAACTAATCCCGTCACAAACGTCGGACAAGGGAACCAAACCTTCTCCATTCTGCCTTCCGCGACTAGTCAGATATCAGTCATGGCGGGCGATGTGATAGGGTACAGTTACGGAGGGACAAGAGGAGACTGGAGGATCCAGGTTAATACCGCGGCCACTCAGGCACCTCTGATAACTGCGTACTATGTGACAACGACAGAGACGGGAAACACGGCCAAATTGAGCACTTATACGCCGACCGTACCAGCTGCTCCGATAATCTCCGCCGTCCTCCGTAAGTAGTATCCATCCATGCCTGACATATTATAACCGCTTGTCCTCAAGGGCAAGTGGCTGTACCATCTTCACAAATCTCCGCTGCCACAACGGCATTTAATGCTATCATAACCTCCACCCCGCCATTTAGCGGTAAGACTTGAACCTTATATTTTAAAAATCAGTATTCTGTGGCATAATTTTTATAATAATTATAGACTCAAACTCACGTTGATACACAAATAAATGAATGAATTGGTGAGATCAGTCGATTGTTCAAGCGAGGGTAAAGCCTCATCATCCTCCATTTTGTTCTGACTCTCTGAGGCGTTAGTGCCAGGTTTTACACAATACAATATTGATTTCTGGCAGTATTTATTTTTACTTTGCACACGCAGATGCAAAAAGCAGGGAAAGGGTCATGCATTTCAGCTGTCCAGTAAAAGATAAAAAATAAAATGAAAACAAATGGCTACCGTAGAAGGGCTAAGGTTAATATCTGTCACCTGTTGCAGTAACAACCTCCCAGGCCAGCATGCCTCAGGGCACCCTTGCGCAGGAAACTACCACTCTCACAACCTCAAGTATAACCACTACATCATCCAACCAATCATTGCCTGTGGTGGTGATAGTAGTCGTGGGAACAGCTCTACTAACAGTGCTGATTTTAATAGTGTCTGTGACATTAATCCTGCTCTTCATCAGACAACATAGAAGGAAACACTCTGGGTCTGTCAAGAGAGAGGCAATGAACCAATATTACACAGGTTAGGTCATTACCAGTATTGTGCTAACATGTATGGTGCATGTGTGTAAGTGTGTGCATGTGTATGTGGTTATGTGGTGGTATGGTGCATGATGTAGCTGAGTCAGTATGTTCATGTACCTGGTTGCTTGCAGATACAGTTCTCCAGACGCTATCGCTCGTCCCCTCGGCAACCAAAACCCAAGATGGCTTCCATACAAGGCCGGAATTGAAATCTTCAAGTTCTTACAGTAATGTCATAGGAAAGAACCCCGCCCCCTCTGTGGACAGTCCGAACCACTACACACTAGCACAGAGCAGTGTGGACGACTGTCGTGATGATGTCGCTGGACAGCTGTACACTGTTCCCATGACGACCCTTAAGACTAATGCCCCTGTGAGTTAACTGTGGTCATGTGTTAAGCACATGACGGTGTGATTATGATGTATGTATGCATGTCCATCGCTCCTTGCAAATGTGTGCTTCAGTTTACCAGGCTGCAGTGCCTTTATCACGCAGTTTGTAAACAATGGCTACCTTTACATGTACATGTATGTATCAAGTAACTACGCTAAAACCGTGCATGCTTTTAAATGGATAAGACGGTGAGAGGTGTATAGAAGGGTGGGTGAGAGGTGTATAGAAGGGTGGGTGAGAAGGATGAGTGGAAGAAGGGAGGGATGGGAGGGTGACAGGAGGGAGGATAAATGGAGGTGTAGATGGGAGGGGTGCCATGGTACCCTACATAGCCATCAATAAGTGTCTGAAGCCACCTAACAGTGCACATCTTACAAATCTTTCCTTACAACAAAACCGCTTGCCAAATAGGACGAACCAAACATAGCAGTTGGCAGATATGAAATGGTGGAGGTAAGGTGGGAGGGTGGGAGAACTTTCATAATATATCCCTACCTCTCCTCCTCCCACCCCTCTTTCACTACCTCTCCTCCCTCTCTCTTCCCCACCTCTCCTTAACTACCTCTTCCCCATCCCTTCACCACCTACCTCTCCTCCCCATCCTTTCCCATCTCTCCTTCACTACCTCTCCTCCCCATCCATATCCACCTTCCACCTTCCCTTCCCACCCAGATGAACCAATACAACACTACAACCTTCACTGAGGAGACTTACTGGTCCCCAGCCCTCACTGCCTCTGGGCTGTATGAACAGCTTGCAGCACATAAATGCCAGGAGATACCTTTATCACACATCAGGTGTGAGCGCCACAACATGCTGCACACACCATATCACATTACTCGATCACATGACTGGATCACATGATCACATTTGGTAGGATTTTGAATGTTTTAGGTTCGGGTCAGTTTGGTCAGGTGAGCCGAGGACTGTGGGAGGTATCCACAATCTGCACAGAGGTGGCTGTGAAGACGCTAAAAGATAGAGCCTCTGAGGAAGACAAGGTCAAGTTTCTTCAGGAGGCAGCCATCATGGGGCAGTTCTCCCATCCCAATGTGGTCACAATGTATGGAGTGGTTACCGTGGGAGACCCTGTGAGTGTTCCTTCACATATCCATTGCCACATTACTGAAAACCTGTTCTGTCTCAGCCAATGATAGTGCTAGAACTGATGAATGGAGACCTTCACTCCTTCCTTATAGAGCCCACCATTCTTCAGTGAGTGCACTCATGGACATGCACACACATACACACATGCACATGCGCACAGATACACACATGCACATGCACATGTACACACTTGAACATGCACAAACATACACATGCACATGTAAGCACATATACAAACATGTACACCCACCCACTCCCCCCACACACCCACTCCCCCCCACACACCCACTCCCCCCCACACACCCACTCCCCCCCCACACACCCACTCCCCCCCACACACAGTCACTTTCTTTGTGTGTTTGCTTGTACAGGAGGTATGGTCAGGAGCAGCTTAAAAAGATATTCCTGAAGTTCTCACAGGAAATAGCCTTTGGCATGTTGTACCTTTCTCGGAAATCATTTGTCCATAGAGACTTGGCCGCAAGAAATGTATTAATCACCAAAGACTTGACATGCAAAGTAAACCATGTCTGGGTGAGTGTGGTGTTGAGGGGTGTGGACATTTGTATGCCCACATAGATTGGTGACTTTGGAATGGCCAGAGATCTAATCGATGAGGGGGTGTACTATGCTACTAAAGGGGGTGTGGTCCCAGTGAAGTGGACTGCTCCTGAGGTGGGTGTTGATGACATCATCATGAAGGTGTGGTCAATTTGGCATTCTTCTAGGCTCTCTTGTACAATAAGTACTCCACTGCCAGTGATGTGTACAGCTTTGGGATGGTGCTGTATGAGATATGGGGTCTGGGGACCAAACCTTACAAGGACATGAGGAACATGGACATCCCACAGCTGGCTCGCCTGGGTTACTGCTTACCCCCTCCCCCTGGCTGCCCTAGGGCTGTGTACTCCCTTATGGTGGACTGCTGGTGAGTCATGAGAACATCTATCCTCTGCTTTCCCTTCATTCCCCTGTGTCCATTACAAGTACTCCTCCTCCTCCTCCTTCTCCTCCTCCCCTCCTCCTCCCTCCTCCTCTCCTCCTACCCTCCTTTTTGCCCTTCCTCCTCCCCTCTCCTCTTTCTTCTCCTCTCCTTCCCACTCAAGGCACCCTCATCACGACAAAAGACCTCACTTTGGGGAGGTGGTGAACAATTTTAAGAAGCCAGAGGAACTTCTACTTTTCAGGTCAAAGGAAGACCACACCTCTGCTGGGGGTGGAGTTGACCTAGGCTCCTCCCTCTCATCGACTCAGCATCTCTTTCCTGACCTCCAGAACAGATACAAAGACAGCCAACAGCATTGCTAACGGGTGCCCAGGCAGTTTTTATATTCAGTGTATGTATGCGAACGTGTACCTGCGTATATGGTTTGTATACTATAAGTATTACATATGAATGTGGCCATGGATATCACAAGCCTTATATGACCAAAATCCTTATATGGCCATGAATGCTACACAGGACCATCGCCTCTCTCACACACATCAACAACACCTTGTCCAGTAGTGACACTTTTTTTCAAAATGGCAAGGATGAAGAAGAGGCTGCAAGTGAAGGTGTGAGATCTGAGTGTGAGGGTGTGAGATCTGAGTGTGTGAGATCTGGGTGTGAGGGTGTGAGATCTGAGTGTAAGGGTGTGAGATCTGAGTGTGAGGGTGTGAGATCTGAGTGTGAGGGTGTGAGATCTGAGTGTGAGGGTGTGAGATCTGAGTGTGAGGGTGTGAGATCTGAGTGCAAGGGTGTGAGATCTGGGTGTGAGGGTGTGAGATCTGAGTGTGAGGGTGTGAGGGTGTGAGATCTGAGTGTGAGAGTGAGATCTGAGTGTGAGGGTGTGAGATCTGAGTGTGAGGGTGTGAGATCTGAGTGTGAGTGAGATCTGAGTGTGAGGGTGTGAGATCTGAGTGTGAGGGTGTGAGATCTGAGTGTGAGGGTGTGAGATCTGAGTGTGAGGGTGTGAGATCTGAGTGTGAGGGTGTGAGATTTGAGTGTGAGGGTGTGAGATCTGAGTGTGAGGGTGTGAGATCAATGATTAACTACTTTGGCCTGCATCAACATGTGTATCAATGGAAGCCATTGAATTTGATAGCACTAGTAAGTTGGCAGCACACAAAGATGTAGGCATGTCCACAACCAGTCAGGTGCTTGGCACTAGAGCTGCACATCACAACTCCATGTACTCACATCCCTCTTCCTGCCAACCCTAATCTGATGATTCAACCCACACACATGCACACATACACACACACACATACACACACAAACATACATACACATACACACATACACACATACACACACACATACACACACACACACACACATACACACATACACACATACACACACACTGATTATGTGTCAGATGAGGTTGCTGGTCTAAAAAATCTCGATGATGGTATCATAAATATTTTACCATTATTCAGTAGCACAATTTGCAGTAGTTGTATAATAATAATAGGTTAGGTTGTGTTGTTGTTAGCCATGTATGTTAGCTTATAATAATTATTATTATGTGGAAGTGTTTGGGGATGGGGACCTCTTATCGAGGTTATATCAACCATTTACAGTCGCCTTAGCCTCATCGTCATGAGGCAGAATGCCAGGGCAATTTTGGCCAGATGTGTTCCACCAACCACATCTTGTGACTTTTAGTCACAGTGCTTTTAATAAACAGTTGAGTATATAATACTATTTTTTATTTTTACAAGATTAATTTTGTATCTCATATATGTAATTACAAAAAGAAAAACATATAGGTAAGCTTACACTACATCTAAATCTAAACCGGCACACCCCAGGACAGATGTTGCATTGTCTCTCTGCACTGCAACAGAATTTTTTTGAAGCAGGTAAGCTTACACCTTTGAGTTTTGCTCACTGGAAGCATCCTTGATGGTAGAGTTTGTATTGTCTTGTACTTTCCGTTTATCTGTGTGTGCATTCTGTAGTCTCCCTAGACTTGCTGGAAGACTGGCCACTATAAGTCTGAGGCAGCCTTAGTCCTTCAGCCTAAGTCCATCAATTTATGGCAGATTGAATTTGACCCCTGATGAGAGCCAACTCCAGGGCCATTTGCTGTGTGGGCGTATTTAATTATGTATTATTAAAAATAACCATCAAAACATCAGGTGTCTCTGGCTGAGATGCCCTCTGCAATGTGATTTGGCCCACCTAACCAAAGATGCATCCAGTGAGCCAAACTCAAGGGCATACCTGTTCCAAAAACTTTCTGTTGTAGTGCAGAGAGGTGCTCAGCCACTGAGATTTGGAAGCATGACGATAGTGATGTCAAGTGTGCAGAACTGGAATGGCTGTGTGCTCCTGTGGCTGCTGAGATTTATGGCGCTTGGGGTACAGAAGCTATGGACTTCATGCACATTAAAAAAATTGTAATGGCACAGAACATATGGATACATGTTGTCTCCTGTTCAGCTGCAGTTTGGTTAGAAGCAAGCAATTGGCTTATCACAGGAAATGGTGCTATGATGTCATCAATGTCAGGATCATTTGGGGGATGGGGTGAGAAGCCATGCAATTTCAAAAGGAAGAGCCAAGAGCTGTATTGTTCATTGATTTGACCTTGCAAGCAATAAGGCTGTTTATGAACCACAGCTGCAAGATTATGAGGGATGCTCTTGACACATTCTGTAATGAGACAATCAAGCTTAAGAGGTCACCTCGTTTCATGATGGAATGGTGCATTGAAGGAGCAGGTGCTGGATGATGCTATGGTATTCGTGTGCTCTGTCCACCAAGATGGGGGCTCAGAGTGATTGCATTGCAGAGTGCTATTCTTTATTCTTGCCACTCTACAAGCACTTTGGCTACAGTCCCCTGTTGCTTAGGCTACAGTCCCCTGATGTTGTGAAGAATGCTGAGATGAGGAGTTGATGTATCAGTTCTCACGATGTCATTATATATATATATATGGGACAGTTATAATTTTATCACTATAAAAATTGCAAGTTGTACTAAACAACACATCTTCGCGACAGTACTACGTTTTCCTTTCAAACTTCGTACACTTGTTCCCACGCCATTTCTCTGTGTGAAAATCGATTTTTGTGATCTACACATTTTCCGAGCCGTGAATACAACAATCGTTAACCCCGCGGGTTAGAATTCCTCATTTCTCCACGTACGAGATTTGAAAACGCGTCTAATTCGGGTTGCACATAGAGGAGTCCTGTAGCTATTGATTTGTTCTGTTTGTTAATTTCTATATCATCCGTTACGGAGATACAGTTGAACAAACTACGTGCACGTTTTCCCGCTTGATTCGATTTGGCAAATCGCGTCCCGCTCAGTGAATGGAAGGCGGTGATTATATCATTGGCGCGAATCAAGCGGGAAAATGTGCCTGTAGTTTGCTCAACTGTATCTCCGTAACGGATGATTCAGAAACTAACGAACAGAAAAAATCAATAGCTACAGGACTCCTCTATGCGCACTCCGAAATTGACACGTTTTCAACACTCGTACGTGGAGAAATGTGGATTTCTAACCCGCGGGGTTAACGATTGTTGTATCCACGGCACGGAATAGGTATAGATCATAAAAATCGATTTTCACACAGAAAAATGGTGTGGGAACAAGTGCATGAAATTTGAAAGGAAAAGGTAGTACCGTCGTGAAGATGTGTTGTTTAGTACAACGTGCAATTTTTATAATGATAAAATTATAACCCCACAAGCCCGATTTTGCTGGACACTGTCCCATA
Organism: Spongilla lacustris; assembly: GCA_949361645.1. NCBI lineage: Eukaryota > Metazoa > Porifera > Demospongiae > Spongillida > Spongillidae > Spongilla > Spongilla lacustris. The sequence goes on from OX442427.1 coordinate 8,152,911, forward strand.
TTTCATTGGAATATCACTAGACGAGCTACTCAGCAGCAGAAGACTACTCTGCAGTCAAATAAGGCAAGTGACCTTATGTTAACACTATTAGTGAACCAGTACTGCCTAGGTCAAGAAAGAATGCATGAAGCTCTTCAGGTGTACACAAGCTTTCAAAACTCTAAGCTACAAGAGAGGAGTGTGACAATGCAGAGTCAGTGATTTCCAAGCAAGGACAATCTTGTGCATGCGGTTGGAATTTTAGGCAAGCAATATTCCTTGTGAATCAGCTCAGAATCTTGAGCCTGTCATGACATGCTTGAAATAAGTGAATGAAATTGTGAAAGGTCCCATTGACAGCCGAGACAGACATGGCAGCAGTGTTGTGCAATAACAAGTGGCAATCTTTTATATACACGTACAGCTATATACTGGGAATGATCCAAGAAAATGTACCAGGAGGTACACTGGGGGGGGGGGGGGGGGGGGGGGCGGCAGTGGCTATACATACAAAGGTTCATGCACACGTAAGTTTAGCGGGAGTGTTGATGTAACCATAGTGGCTGAGGGAGGGGGGACCCGTGTGGGAATATCACTTTCACCTTGTCACTTTCATATCATCACTTTCACCCCAATAGAATGGTGTTCTTCTCAAAGCTATTTTGGAGTGACAGCAATACACATAGCTTCATAGCTGCGTCCCACATTTGCTCTAATTTTAAAAACAATTTAGGAAAATGGACAAACACATACATACATAAGTGATGGTGAGGAGTGATGGTGGGGAGGGAGTGATGGTGGGGAGGGAGTGATGGTGGGGAGGGAGTGATGGTGGGGAGGAGGACAAGTTCAAACATATGTTGATGCAGAGTAAGTGTTCTGGAGGTCTGGGTAGAGGTTTCTGGAGCAGGCCATGGGGGCACCCAGCTCAGTCACTAGCTCCCCACACTGCCTGTCCTCTTCACACCACTCCAGTAGCTCCTCCACTGGCCTCCCTAGCTGGCGGTACAGCTCCAAGAAAGATGGTCGCTTAGCAGCCTTCGGATTCCTAATAAGGAAAGTATACTAACTGATGCTAATTTTGAATAAAAACATGTGCCCCACCCCCCTCCCACACACATAGGTGGGGATCTGCTGCCCCACCCTCACTCCCCCACTTTGACCCTGGGGCGGTAGAAGTAGCATCCCTTCCTCCCCACACACCCCCAGGTTTTGATTTGATATACTATACAATTTTAAAGTACATGCCAGTTAGGTACAGTGGTTAATACAGTGGTTAGTACAGAGGTTAGTACAGCAGTTAGTACAGAGGTTAGTGCAGAGGTTAGTACAGCAGTTAGTACAGCGGTTAGTATAGCAGTTAGTACAGTGGTTAGTACAGCAGTTAGTACAGCGGTTAGTATAGCAGTTAGTACAGCGGTTAGTACAGCAGTTAGTACAGCGGTTAGTATAGCAGTTAGTACAGGTATAAATACTACACTACCACATATAATGATGAATATGCTACAGAGTTCTTTGCTTCTGCAAGAGTTCTAATCTCAACTGGCTAACTCGAGCAAGCACTTGTTGCAAAGTAAAGTTTCATAATCGACTGTTCCACTTTGTACTATCAATCCCAACCATACAAGCCCCTCATAAAGTGCATGGAGGAGTGGGGAAGAGGGAGGAGAGGGGAAGAGGGAGGAGTGGGGAAGAGGGAGGAGAGGGGAAGAGGGAGGAGAGGGGAAGAGGGAGGAGTGGGGAAGAGGGAGGAGTGGGGAAGAGGGAGGAGAGGGGAAGAGGGAGGAGTGGGGAAGAGGGAGGAGTGGGGAAGAGGGAGGAGTGGGGAAGAGGGAGGAGTGGGGAAGAGGGAGGAGAGGGGAAGAGGGAGGAGAGGGGAAGAGGGAGGAGAGGGGAAGAGGGAGGAGAGGGGAAGAGGGAGGAGTGGGGAAGAGGGAGGAGTGGGGAAGAGGGAGGAGAGGGGAAGAGGGAGGAGTGGGGAAGAGGGAGGAGTGGGGAAGAGGGAGGAGTGGGGAAGAGGGAGGAGAGGGGAAGAGGGAAGGAGAGGGGAAGAGGGAAACATGGGGGCAGTGTTCTCCCTAGACTTATGAGAAGGCAAGGTGCTATTTATTGGGGGAAGGGCACGTGTGGTGCCTACAAACATGAACGTTATATTAGTGGGGCAGGTAGCAGGTGCAAATGTGTAATAGTACATGTACTGAAGCTCTGTATTGTAGTGTTGCAACCCTGTAGGTCTCAGTGGTTATGTTAGGTCAGGGATGTTTTGATAGCCTATCAAAACATAAACATAGCCTTAATGGATTTGTGGGCGCACAAGTAGGCAAAGCTCTGTGCCTTGCTAAGGACTAAGGAGAACACTGGGGGAGAGGAACATGGAGGAGAGGGGAACATGGAGGAGAGGGGAACATGGAGGAGAGGGAAACATGGAGGAGAGGGGAACATGGAGGAGAGGGAAACATGGAGGAGGGGGAACATGGAGGAGAGGGGAACATGGAGGAGAGGGGAACATGGAGGAACATGGAGGAGAGGGGGGACATGGAGGAGAGAGGAAACATAGAGGAGAGGGGAACATGGAGGAACATGGAGGAGAGGGGGAACATGGAGGAGAGGGGGAACATGGAGGAGAGGGGGAACATGGAGGAGAGGGGGAACATGGGGGAGAGAGGGAACATGGAGGAGAGGGGGAACATGGAGGAGAGGAGGAACATGGAGAGAGGGAACATGGAGGAGAGGGGGAACATGGAGGAGAAGGGGAACATGGAGGAGAGGGGGAACATGGAGGAGAGGGGGAACATGGAGGAGAGAGGGAACATGGAGGAGAAGGGGAACATGGAGGAGAGGGGAACATGGAGGAGAGGGGAGAGGAAAGAAGCTGTACAGTTGTTATGGCATGGTTGTGGTTACATGACCAACCACATCAGCCAGACATACAGATGTCCACAGAGGGCCATGGGGGGCCATGGGAAAGTTGTCAACAGGGGCCCATGGGAATGTTGTCAACAGGGGGCCATTCCACACCTTAGCACATACATGTACAAAAAGTGAGACCTTACCAGCACTGCACCATAAGTCCATATATGGTCCTGGGACATCCTGGGGGAGGTGGCTGGCAGTATCCACTGGTTACCAAGTCAGCCAACTTTAGCAGAACAGACCACATGATAAAAGGGAGAGAAAGGGGGTGAGGGGTGTGTGACAAAAGCCACCACATGTGGCCCTCCCTCCCCCTCCTCCCCCTCTTCCACCACACCACAGGCACATTCCCTGTGAAGCCATGCGTTATAAATGTGCACTGACCTGTGAAATGGTTGTCACACCTTAATTTAAGCAAACTGCCCTCTTTCTCATCCATCCTCCCACTCTCTCCTCCTCCCACTCTCCCCTCCTCCCTCTCTCCCCTCCTCCCTCTCTCCCCTCCTCCCTCACCTTTTCAGGAGACACTTTCCCAAATGGCTTGTGGCCCAGTGACCACACCTCATACAGAACCATTCCAAAGCTCCACACGTCACTGGCTGTGATGTACTGGTGATGTTCAATGGCCTGGGGAAGAGAAAGCCTGACACATAGCACCTACACATGCATACACCACATATATTATATGCACCCTCACCCTCACATACACACACACAAACACACACAAACACACACACACACACAGGTATGTACCTCAGGTGCAGACCACTTCAGAGGTATCATCCCTCCTTGGGACTGATAGATACCAGCATAGCTTTGTGCCAAGTCTCTGGCCATTCCAAAGTCACCAATCTAAAAGCAAACCACCCAAAGGCTGTAACTGTGATGTAATATGTGCACACACACACACACACACACACACACACACACACACACACACACACACACACACACACACACACACACACACACACACACACACACATACACACACACACACACACACACACACACACACACACACATGCACACATCGATGTACCTTGCACCTCAAATCTTCAGTAAGGAAGATATTTCTGGCAGCCAGATCCCTGTGTACATAGTTCTTCTTTGAGAGGTAGGTCATCCCACAGGCTATATCCTTGGCAAAGGCAATGAAGGTCTTAGGCAGGCTTGCAGGAATGGGAATGGTACTGGGGTGTCGTGTGCTGTGAAGAGTGTATCGTAACCAACTGTGTACCTGTAGCATCACATACACGTCACACCACACTACCCCACCCTCACACCCTCACACTTTTATAGTCAATCCAATATCATGTATGGTGTGCTAATATGGTGATTGTCCCCTGGTCATGGGGTGTGCTAATATGGTGACTGTCCCCTGGTCATGGGGTGTGCTAGTATGGTGACTGTCCCCCGGTCATGGGGTGTGCTAATATGGTGACTGTCCCCTGGTCATGGGATGTGCTAATATGGTGACTGTCCCCTGGTCATGGGGTGTGTGCTAATATGGTGACTGTCCCCTGGTCATGGGATGTGCTAATATGGTGACTGTCCCCTGGTCATGGGGTGTGCTAATATGGTGACTGTCTCCTGGTCATGGGGTGTGCTAATATGGTGACTGTCCCCTGGTCATGGGATGTGCTAATATGGTGACTGTCCCCTGGTCATGGGGTGTGCTGATATGGTGACTGTCTCCTGGTCATGGGGTGTGCTAATATGGTGACTGTCCCCTGGTCATGGGGTGTGCTAATATGGTGACTGTCTCCTGGTCATGGGGTGTGCTAATATGGTGCTGCCACAATGACACACATGCACAGATACACCCACAAACACAACACACACACACACAGACACACACACACACATTACAGAAGCAATGTCAGTACATTATGCATAACCAAAGATATACTGACATGAGCACACACCTTTTCTTCCTCCTATATTGCATGACAAATTTCCTCAGGTCTCCATTAGGTATTAGCTCCAACACCAGCAGTAACTGGAATTGAAAAGTACAAAAAGTGAAGCTGAAATTGAATAATTGTACAGTTGTACTCACAGGGTCTCCCACGGTAACCACTCCATACAGCTTGACCACATTGGGATGGGAGAACTGCCCCATGATGGCTGCCTCCTGAAGAAACTTGACCTTGTCTTCCTCAGAGGCTCCATCTTTTAGTGTCTTCATGGCCACCTCAATGTGCCCTCCAGGAAATGTCCACACTCCTTTGCACACAGTACCAAAGTTCCCGGAACCCAAGGTACTCACAACACTAAGAGTGCATGTGTTTGTGTGTGCATGTATTTGTGCATTTGTGTATTTGTGTTGTGTGTGCAAGTGTGTGTGTGTGTGCCAAATGTGCATTTACATTGTGTGCATGAGTCAATCCAATTTGAGGTGAGCATTAATTATAGTCCAGAACATATGGCCAAAATGTGGGAGTGCTAATTGGGCATGTCAGGGTGCACACACAGTGCTCAATGGAGCATGGGGACACATCAGCGAGGAATGACAGAGGCCAGACATGATGTCCCCTAAGTGCTTACCTCAGGTCATTCCGATGGATCTCCCTGTACTTCCTCCTAGACAGCACATCGTAGAGCTCCTTGGTGGAGGAGGGAGGGTCCCAGAACATCTCGTTTTGCTCAAAGAAGTTTGAATCATGACTGTTGCGATTCTGAGGGGGTGTGAGTATAAAGTCTGTGATAGGGTGGCTCCTCCCCCAGGAACGGTCATTAACCCTCTCCTTTCCCCAGGTAAGGGAATGGCTAGCTGATATCCCTTTGTCCCTCTCCCAGGTGAGGCAATGGCCATGGTTGTGGTCACCACCTAGATGACAGTGCAGACATCGCAGTGACCATGTGGGGCACAAACAAACATGCTATCCTTCCCAATGGGGCCAACACTGCCCTTGATGCTTCCAACCACTGACCAACACTGCCCTAGACCTTAGACCACTTCCCAGACTATTGGAGACATCACAGTGCTTTTTAAATGGAATACTAACTGTAGCCTTTGGGTGAGCAAGGCGAGAGTAGATATCCTGGTGGGAGGAGTTTGTGAATGATTGTCTCTCAAGCTAGAGGGAGGGAGGAAGGAAGAGAGAGAGGAGGGAGGAAGGGAGGGAGGAAGGGAGGTAGGGAGGGAGGAAGAGAGGGAGGAAGAGAGGGAGGAAGAGAGGGAGGGAGGGAGGAAGAGAGGGAGGGAGGGAGGAAGAGAGGGAGGGAGGGAGGAAGAGAGGGAGGGAGGGAGGAAGAGAGGGAGGGAGGGAGGAAGAGAAGGAAGAGAGGGAGGGAGGGAGGGAGGAAGAGAGAGGAGGAAGGTGAATAGAACACTAAATGGCCGTGCAGAGCATGCATACTGATGAAGGGACATGGAAGCCTTGTTCATCCAGCTCTATGAAGAGCCTGTTAACTCCCATATTTGGCTTCTGTTGTTCATCCTGTGAAGGAGACATACCACACTGCTGAAAGTGACAACTAAAAATCAACACCTCTCCTCCAGAGACCCTCCACTATCCTCTATTACTCAACCACAGACCCTGTGCTATCCTTCACCACTCATCCCCACTATCCTTGCCCCTCATCCCCAGACCCTGTGCTATCCTTGCCCCTCATCCTCAGACCCTGTGCTATCCTTGCCCCTCATCCCCAGACCCTGTGCTATCCTCCGCCACTCACCCACGCTGGCGGTGAGTTGTGTGTAGAAAGAGAAGGTGGGCGTGGTGGGAGGGGTCTGGTCAGTGTGGCTATTGGGTTCTGGGGCACACTTGGCTTGGAGGTGTGTGTGGAGAGGGTGCGGCTCCTTGGTGGGATGAAGGTAGGGGGTGCAGTGACCTTAGGGTTAGAGTACGGGGTACAAGGTGTACGAGAGGGTGATGCAAGTGGAATGGAATGGCTAGAGGACATGAGGTCTGCTGTGATAGGTCCTGGGTGATGATGTGGTGGGGAGGTGTGGTCAACATCTGCAGGTATCTGTTGGTACACTGGTGATGTCATATTTAAGGTCTCCCCAGCCTCCTGGTACATGTGGACCTGACCATTGACCTCGTAGGAGGAAGCATAGCTCTCAATATTGTTCTCGTTATAGCAGGGTCTGGGCACCCCATCCTTCTGTTTGTCTGGTAGAGCATACAGAACTCCATGCCTGGACTCATAGTGGACTATTTCCCCTGGGGAAGAGAGGGGGCACATGGAAGGTCATGTGGGGAGGAGAGGGGGCACATGGAAGGTCATGTGGGGAGGAGAGGGGGCACATGGAAAGTCATGTGGGGAGGAGAGGGGGCACATGGAAGGTCATGTGGGGAGGAGAGGGGGCACATGGAAGGTCATGTGGGGAGGAGAGGGGGCACATGGAAGGTCATGTGGGGAGGAGAGGGGGCACATGGAAGGTCATGTGGGGAGGAGAGGGGACACATGGAAGGTCATGTGGGGAGGGGGCACATGGAAGGTCATGTGGATTAGTACAAGGGCACAGGTAGCGCCTACCATTAATGTCAGGATCGTCAGGTTTGGCTTTGAGAAGCCCGCTGGCCATCTTGGTGGTACGTTGTCTACTTCTTATAATGAAAGCAACCGTTCCAACGATCCCCACACATAGAAGGAGGCACACTGCACCAGCAACAGCTCCGACAATGATGAATGGGGAGGAGGAGGTGGGAAGTGTTGTGGTCGAGGGAGGAACAGGAGATGTGGAGACAGTAGGAGGGGAGGGGAGGGAGGAGGTAAGGGGGAGGGGGGAGGAGGTGGCATCCAGTGGTGTGGTTGAGGGGAAGATGGAATTGTAGACCTGAGATGAGGGGGTGGGCTTGGGGGTGTTGGTAGGTGTCAGTATGGAGGAGGACACTGGGCACGCCCCCAGCACTGTAATGGTGCTTCTCTGAACCCCGCCCACACTTGGGGAGGGGGAGGAGGTCATATAGGCAATGGTGATGTAAGGATGCACACTAGGGTATGTGGGGGACCCAGAGATGGAGATGGATTGAAGGGGAACACTTGAGTTTGAGGTGTACACATCTATTGAAGGTGGCTGTGATGAATTCCCCAAAATGGGACTGAGGCTGGAGGCATAACCCAGTTGATCAATGATGGCTGTACCAGTAACCACGTAGTACCCCAGGACATCATTGGGAATGAATGACAGCTGGATAGAAGGGCTGTTCCTGAACTGTATTGGAAACATGAGTGTGTTTGAAGGTAATTGCGTAACCCACGGGTCCGCGAAGAAATACTGTTGTTCGATGAGTGTAAAAGTAGACTGGTTGACAGGTCTCCACACTTGAAGATATATCGCATGAGCAAAGCTTGGGACACTGAAGTACATGGTGGCATTAATGGCCGTGATGCTTCCATATTGTTGGAAGGGGGCTCCTAGTAGGATGGCCTGAAAGCCCGGTGGTACCCAGCTAGCAGGCTCACAGGTAGCAAGACTGTTCTGAGCATATCCTGAAACTGAAACAACGCACGATCGTTTATATTTACTTATCGCATTCATGGACTGCGCGGGTACATGTACGTATGTGTATGTATACAGCTAAGCGTTCCCACAGTAACGTAACCGCGCGCGTGCTCTCGCTCTACTATTAACTATCACCGCCACGTTTCTCCTTCAAGCAGGTACTTACCAGGATATTGCGCCACAAGCAGAAGGAACATAGTGCAGCGGACGATCGACGGCATTGCACGTACTAGAGAAGTGCTAGCTTGCAGCAAAACTTTATTGGTTTTAAATTAATTTATTGATGCCGCTTCGGTGCGGTTATTAAGTAAATTCTCATGCATGATCTCACTGCGCAAAACGACGCTTTTAAAACATAATATAGTTGCAACAGTGCAGTGAATGGGGATAGCATTCAGCCTTAATTCACTCAGCCCCCTGAAAACAATTAATTGTTATTCCCTTTGTCTATGCATGCAATAAAACTTACCGTATGGGGAACTTTATTTTATCTGCATTTTTTATACGTAAATGCGACCATTGGATGGATTGGCAGATGAATTGTCCAATTAAGGGGGTGGAGGGCCCATGGATCACCCTTTTCACTTCTCTCCGGTCCGTTAATTTTAATCTGCACTCCCCAGGGCCCTACAGGGTGTGAGGACACAGACAGCATGGCTGGCAGGGTAACAGTTTTCAAACTGGTGGTTCCAGCCTATAGCAGAGAGATCGTTTAGGCTTAAGCAAGAATTAAGTAATTCATCCATGAAATGTAGCATTTGCAAACTGTTAAAAGTATTGACACTCTCCAAGGCATGTTCACCAGATGCCAAATAAGCAGCTTGAGAGCAAGTAAGTACCAGCACCGGGTAGAGATTGAGTAGGAGTGCACTGTGGATTTAGTGTGCGGTGTATATTCTTTCTTCATGATATTGAGGTGATATAGAAGGAAGCTGGAAATGTTAGTCTATAGAGCTCAACCCTGAGAAATCTGACATTATAGGCATCAACTCAGAGCATTTTGCTGCCATTACATGCTGCAGATCCTACTGATGCAACACTTTTGGGTTCACCAATTGGAGATGTTGGATCCATCACAGCTGACACAAAAACTGCTATGTTAAAGTGCCTTTGTGAGAGACTTCCTCATCTTGCATATCATGATGATTATTGCATCCTAAAATTTTGTACCTGCTCAGAACTTCACTGCTGTTTTCGCTCATCCAGCTGATGGTGATGAACTCAGAGCAAATGTTTATAGCACTTTGCCTGTGTGACCTGGAGCACCTTCTGCTTTCTTGGCTTCAGCTGCTGCCTCCTCTGAACTTACCCGCCTAATCCTGCTGAGTCACATGCAGCCACACCAAGCAAGCTATGTTGATGAAGCACACATTGCCTGGTCCCATGGATGCAAGGAAGAGCCCCCCCCATTGGGATTGCTGCCCACCAACAGAAGACTCGAGATTCTCTCACAGTTTCTTCAATCACAGACACACTTTTTTGATGCACTTCTGATCAACTGCACAAAGCTTGTCTCCTTGCAGTATAGTCGGGAGCCTGGCTAAATGCTCTGCCAATTGCAACGCTGGGCCTGTGCATGGATCATAAAACTGTCAGATTTTCTATTGGACTTCATCTGGCACTACCTCTGTGCAGGAGCCATATCTTACATATCTACATGCCAACACTGTGGAGCAGAGGTCTCCACACATGGTCTGATCTACAAAGAGTGTGGGGCACCACCACCAGCACCACTCAGCTGTCATGACATCATACACAGAGCTATAATTGCAGCTCATGTTCCATCATGCCTGGAACCTCAGGCCTGTGTTGGTTAAATGGAAAGTGACTTGATGGTGTCTCCATGTTCCTTGGAAGTGTGGCCAGCTTCTAGTGTGGGATGCAACATACCCTGCATGATACTTTTTGTTCCATTGTACATTGCAATTGTTGCACAGCAGACTGGAGCAGTTGCTGAACAGGCAAAAGGTAAGAAGGAATAGAAGTATGACCATCTAGACTCCTGCCACCTCTCTACTCTGGTAGCAATACTTATAGAGACAGCTGGATCCTTTTATTAAAAGTCGAATCTAGGCTGTTGTTTAAGGAAAGTTCTAATGAACATAACTCATTTTCCTTTCTGCTTCAGAGGCTGTCAGTTTGTCGTTCAATGGGTGAACGCTGCTTCCATATAGGGCACTATGAAGCTGGACAGTAATGTAGATGGGTTTTTTGTTTGGCTAACTACTATAGGTAAAAAGTTAACACTGTGTTAAGTGTATGTCTGGGCAGAAATAGTTTGGATCACACATTTTGTGGTACCCTCGTAATGGGATTGAGGGGAAGCCCCACTGATGTCGTGCCAGCAGATGGGAACAGCTGATGTGGGTGGGGCCAGCTGAGGTTGACCGAACCCCTTCATGTTGTAACTGGCAGGGTGCAGCATACACAAATGCTGACGTTCAATTGTTGGTAGGTATGCTTTAATGGCGACCTTACATGTACATTGATTAATTTAATTCGTACAAACAATTTAGTCATGTTTATATTAATCCCTATGGTTTTTGCTTGTCAGGTTTATACGATAATCCCAGGGGTGGTCAGGTTTCGTGCTTAGAAAGCTATCAAAGTCTATTTGTAAAAAAAAAAAATTAATTATATCCTCCCTGCCTCCAGTCCCCATGCCATCCCTAATGGCCCAGTCAGCCGCTTCACAGGTATCGCCCAGCCCCTGCACCAACAACGGGGGAGGACCCATGCTTGTTAAGCTTCGCGTGGCAGACAGTGGAGAGTGTGACTTTGTGGAGGTGGAGGTGGAATACCCCTCCTACCAGAGCCTCCTCAGGGCATGCTGCGAGGAGCTGGAGGTGCAACCCTCTGATGTCATCAAGATACGGAAGCTGCCCAACATCTGGGTGCGGAAGGACAGGGACGTCCAGAGGATGAAGGACGGTCAGGAGCTGGAGGTGGTCCTCACTTCCCACGCTCAGCCCCTCACCTCGGTCCTGACGGTTAACCCCTTCCCCTCAAGCAACAGCCTCTCTCTTATGACTGTCAACTGTGAACCTACAGTTGGCAGTAGGACGGAACTGGAACATGGGAACGGTATTCCGCTCTCGATGTCCGAGATGCCTTGTCACTCATCAGCATCCCAACAGTCTCACTAAAAAGCACCATCCAACTCCCTAAGTTATGCTAGAACAGCTGTCACAGTTCTTTTTGTAATTCTGCCAGCATGCACACGGGTGCATATTTTTTTCATTCATACAGAGATTCAAATGTACATCAAAACCATAAAATGTGATTATTTTATTTTCAAACAAAGTGTGCTGCAAAGCATGAATACGCTGCATGGCATCATCACCTTGTACTGGCTATTGCACAACTTGCACGTCTCTAGACAACAGTTCTCATTTCTGTTTACTTCAATTCTTTTAAACTTATTTCTGGAAGAGAGACACAACAGTTGATGGTTAGCGAAAGGACTCAAAGGAGTTAGTAAAGGCATGCCTTGTTATTATATTGATAACCATCTACATTAATACTCCTCGTACATTGTTTTGTGGTATACAAAACTATCCTCCATTTAAAAAAAAACTCCATGAACTTGGTAATCTCTTCTGGTACCCACCTGTGGATATAGATACTTTGCTTCAGAGTACATTTTATGCTAGTGAACTAAAGGACCTTCTACAGTCAGCATGAAGAATGTCTTACTGACAGCCCTCTTAACCATATGTTTAACCATCCCCATAAATCCAACCACTGGTTTCTCTGATAAAAAATCAGCTGGTAATCAAACTGAAGCAGCTTTAGAACAACAGTAACAGATTATGATCTCACCTCGACACCTCCCTGTCTCAGACAACAAAACAAAAGACAACGACAGCATTAATTGATTGGTGATTCTGGAGGCTCCTCCAGGGAAATGAACTTTTGCTCATTTGGCCTTGGATGTCCCTCCTGGCTTGGCTGGTTTTGGAAGCGAGTTGAATATGGGCAATGCTATATATAGTCTGCTGCCTTGCATGATAATCAGACTGAATACTAGCAAGTCCACGAGAGAGCTTGTTTGAAATTGACTTCAGTACTGATGTTTCCAACAACAACATTAGTAGAGAAGTAAATAAAAACATTCTCTATGAGAAAGTTGGCACTGAGTATTTAGGATTTGAAATCAATAGTGGCATAAAAGCAGAGAAACAATGGTCCAATAATAAGGAAACACAAAATAGTCCTATGTTTAGTACAATTGGATGTTACTATTGTGGCACAGTCGTGTACACAAGTAAACAAGATATAAAAACATTCTCCAGTGAAGTTGATTTGCAACTCGGATCAGTTGCATATATCAAAGCAATAAGGCGGAACTATGTACTAATGTGCAGAAGTGAATTGTCCGGCATATTGGAATAAGGCCGCAGACTTGTCAACAAGGGGCGGGTGCGGGAGGGGTTGCGCCCCCTCCCGCGGCTTAACCCTCATGGTCGCACAGTTGTTTAAACTGATAATGATATAAAGGTCAGTACATTTACGCTGATCACTGCCTAAGTTACAGGCTGTTTCACAAGCTAAGAACATTTAGATTATTGCAATAAAGCTATCAAACCAATGCGTGGATTTATTTGACACTAAATTCACACGACACAAGTACAACGGCTCGGTTAATTAAAATTTGACGCGTGAACTCTCATATCGCGAGATTGCGATGTGATAGACAGCGAGCATGCGTGCGCGTAGTAGCTTACATGTACATGTAGTACGGAGTGGTTGATTTCAGGCAATAATTTTAGCTAGTTACGGGATTCCCTTTTTTTTTTTTTTTTACCCACACAATCGCAGATAATCAGTAGTTGTGCTGTACCGTGCCATACGTACCGAGCTGACTGAATATTAGGGGGGGGGGGGGGGGGGAGGTTTCCCGGGCCCAGCCTACGGGCCTGCTGACACACCCGCGCTTCGGATCACTTTCAGGCGAACGAGGCGAACGACCACACACCCATCCCAAAATGAGGTCACCATCACATTAAAATTTTTAATCCACTGGTATACGCCGTCGCGTACGTGTTCGTTTTTATACATAATAAGTACGCGTAAGACTTTTACCCGACCCATGAGTACAACCATCTCCCAGACTACGCCCTATTATACGCAACCATTTTAATCGTCAGATTTGCTGACGTTAATTCTCGCGATCGATGTCGTGTTAGTGCGTACTATCCCGCTGATGTAATGTTGCACGAATAGCTAGGGTTTAGTACGGACGCCTTTTTGATTGGCGCGTCTTCTTTTGTACCGTGTAGCGCTTTGGTTATTTGTTATTCTTCGTCCTTTGGTTATTTTATCTTTTAGGCCACTTTGAATTGCAAAGTTGGTTCCCGTCCGGTCTATAGACTGGAGAGGATGCGGGCGGGCGGCTCCATTTCCATTATCGGGACCTACGTTAGTAGGTCCTATGTAGGATTTGATGTGTCATGAATACGATTAGCAAAACACCAGATTCCATTATTGCCGATGCGCCGTAGAATCAGTGAGCGTATTTGGATACAGCCGTCGAATATTTACAGTGTAGTATAACTTCCGACGTTTAGAAAGCTCGGACAACAGAGATAACGCTCACTCGTTCCCACCCTCGAACCTTAAAAAAAGTTTCTCCTAATTCTTCTTCTTCCGGATCTGATAAGATAAGATTCACTCGGATAAGAGGTTTATTGCGCTGTATCTTTGTCACGATTAAAGCGTAATGTTAGCTGTTATGCGGAAGCACTAGAACCACCAAGTTACAAACTTACTGCCGAGTCGGATTTGCTTTATTATTTTCGTAAGCGGAGTTATGCTTGACACAAATTCGATCTTTAGCAACTTAGTTTTGTTAGCAATAGCCCACAACAGATTTTATCGGCCCTTGGGAAACCATAAAGTGGAGATCCAGAATAAACTTGTGATTGAACACGTGTTTCTAGCGGGTGTATGCAGCTGCAGTCACGTCATAGATTAATAACCTTACGGAACCGTAAGGTTATTAATCTATGGTCACGTCGATCGCCAAGAGAAAAGAATAGTGCAAGAATATTGCCAGTTAAATTATGGCACTGACAGTTGTACGTGTGGTTGTGCTGACGAGTCGCGCGATGAAGCTCCGAAAGACCGTTCACGTGAAAAAAAAAAGAACAATTGAACGCTACAAAGCGGGTTAAGCCGATCGCAAAAGTAAGAAGGATCGATAGGCTAGCATGAAGGCAGTAAGAAGGATAGCGTGAAGGTGGGAAACCACTGCATGCAACTGGCCGTCACTATTAAAGCCAAAGAAGTTGGCATTGGTTGGCCATGGGTGACGTATACAGGTGAGCTACCTAACATACAACGAGAGTAACACTATATTTGCGCCTCCCACCCTCATGTAAGCAAGCTGTCAAAGATGACCTGTTAGTAGGACCATTTATAAGTGAGTTTTGTTCAATGCCGACAATGGTAACGGGAATGTCCTCCACAATTGCGTGGTCCCACTAGAGCAAATCAGGTGCTGCTCATTCAAGCTGCAAAGGTGATGGAAAACAGAACACCATCCCACCAGGATGGGGGTGAACCACTCTGAATAGGTGGGTGTATGTGACTGTGTGTGTTGAAAAGTGTGTGCCATGTCTCATGGATATGTTGCCAAGTGGTGTAGTGTTGTGCTAGCTATCCCCCTCCCCTTCCCTCCTATCTCATCTTCTCTTCTCTCCTACCCTTCCTCTCCATTCTCTTCTCCCCTCCCCTCCTCTCCCCCTTCCCTCCTCTCTCCTCTCCCCCTTCCCTTC
>OX442427.1:8168242-8232538 GCA_949361645.1 Spongilla lacustris
TAAGCTGGCACGTGCACATTTTGAGGGATCTCGGTGATCTTGTGGACGTGAGTTCTAGTGAGAGAAGGGGGAGGATAGTTTACCTTAACACCGGTTCCGTGAGAATCAAATGTTTTTTATGGCTATTTTGTCGAACTGACGTTTTAGAAAATTACTCGGACTAAGTTTATCAGCCAGAAATGCATATGAACATAGTAGTACAACTCTCTGCATGCCATTTTGCGCTATTCCTAGCGTCATGTCTACTTCACTTCGTAACCTGCATTCGATTTTAGTTAAACAGTTCGAAGCTTCACAGAAAACTGAACATAGTCTTAAGCCTTTTTCTAACACCGAAAACGGTCCAAATATGCCGGCTTACCTATGTGATATTTGTATCAAATATCTATGGTAAGATGCATCGGTTCTGTAGACATTTAGACCGTCTAACTCTATACGAGCGTTGAAACCAGCACTGCTTCAGTATTATGCACCTATCATTGTTACGTGAGACACCCCCCCCCCCCCCCGGAGCGAAGTTGGGATTAGGTGGGGATTTGACACGTGAATATCATTACTGAGCCACACATTTGACCCGGCATTTGACCTTTCAACACATGACAGGACATGAAGCATGTTGACAGTTGGCGTCACACAGCTATGATAAAAAGTACATCGTACCAACCAGACCGGAACCGCTTGAGCGAAGACATTTGACCAGTTATTATCCCCCAACCAGGGGGGTTTATAGGTCAAATCCCTCCCTATGCCCCCCTCCCCCCCCCCCCCCCCCCCCGGGGGGGGGGGGGGGGGGGGAAGGGGGAGAGGGTCTCACCTAACAATGATATCTATCTTTGTGCCGCGTTCCCAGGCCGATATATTATTACGTAACCGCGATATGCTGTAACCGCGGTTAAATATCGCGGCTAAAACTCAGGTAAATTTTCCGGCAACCACGTAAATGTACACTGGGGCAGTTCTTTGCTATTAACCTTGGGTGGTTTGCAGTAAGTGCATCGCGCGAGTGGGTTTTGTATGGTATTGTAATAAAAGTTTTACCATGGACATCATCACATCCAATCCAATACATGCAGTCTCCTAGCTTCAGAGGCAAATGAGTAACATAAACATCTCTGTGCAAAACAAAAAATCCAGGAAGACCAAGGATATCTACTGCTACAAGTACAAGTGATGACGATTTTAACTTATACTATCTGTATGGTTTTTTTAAAAAGGGGGGGGGGGGGGGGGGGGGGGGGGGGGGGAAGGGGGGTCAACAAAAGGATAATACGATACAGAAAAAAAAAAACTTGATAAGTGTATGAAAGAAGACGAAGCAGACTTTAGAAAAGCTGACCCACTTATGTGGTGGTAAGAACGTGAAATACTTTATGGCTAAAAATTATTGAGCCATTCCTGATTCACCCGCTCCTTCAGAGTTCAGAAAGGGCATTTAGTCTACTGTTGCCAAATTAATAACATATATCAAAGAAAAGATGCATGTGCAGCATGTCCTTCGCGCCTAAATAAGCACATATTTCTCCATCAGAACCGCTCTAATCATCTAGGTTATAACTGCAAGGTTAATTATCTGCTGCAGGTTTATGCGGAGACTTGATCATTGCTCTCTGTATTCCTTGTGATCACCGCATTCGTACACCGTAAAATATTGCATACTTTAACCGCGGTGAAGGTTATAAATAACCGCGGCTAACCGTAACTGCGGTATACATGTACATGTACATCAAATTTAACCGCTATATATATCGCGGCAACCCTGGAGAGATCTTTTTCCACATCCAAATGCTCAAAGCTTATCCTTGCCTTCTTTTGCCTTGCAGAGCTCCCTTCATCACTTCGAGGCCTTGCATGCTTACCACTAGATGCTTTAGCCTCAGATTTCCTGCCAATGCTTTGGTACATGCATGCAGTGGAAGCTCACACATGCATAATCTGATTGCTTTCTTCAACTGCAGCTCATTTAGCCAGGCAAACATATAGCTTGCTGTCATATGACTCTGAATATTACTAGCAGGACAGCAAGCCACAGCCATGTGCATGCATTCATACTATACAGGAAGCCATGGCGATGTGTATGTTACAGCAAGCTCTGGCCATGTGCAGTCATATGACAGCAAGCTCTGGCGATGTGCAGTCATATATGACAGCAAGCCATGGCCATATGTATGTAACAGTATGTTACAGCAAGTTCTGGCCATGTGCATATAACAGCAAGTTCTGGCCATGCATGTGCATGCAGTCATATATACTACAGGAAGCCACGGCGATATATGCAGTCCTACATGTATATATGACAGCAAGCCATGGTCATACTGATGCAAATGTTACATGTTTGTATCACTGATTCCATTTTCCTTAGTGCTGTGCTTATGAGTAGTATATAGAGTCACACATGTACATGCAGTCTGTTTTTACTCACTCAGCAAGCACCCTGTATATTTTGCTGATGGTGAGCAGAGATGCAACGAAAATTCAGCCAGATACCAGAAGCTTCCTCAGTTTAGACAAAGCCCTTTTCTTGCTAGCTATGAACATGCTATTCACTTATTCACTAGGCCTCTATTTGCTATCCAGAAGACTATCAGGTTTTGTTGAAAAGGGATAGGAAAAATTTATATACCAATCAGCTTTCGAACATCAACAAACGGGAAAGCGCGTAAGTTTCACCCTATACAAGTAAGTTGTTATATATGTTACAAAGCTAAAATTTATATACCAAATGGCTCATTGAGAGTTGGCCTATCAGAAAATAAAAAAGCATACGCAACTTTACCGACTAATTTTCGAAAAGGTCGATTCAACACATTTGATTCTCACGGAATATATATTAAGCGGTGTTAAATATAACGATATGTTACCCCGGGCCTCACTACGGCTCTCACCAGCCCTGTGTGGGGTATCGAGCCTCATATGTCCTACTTTTAATGTTTCTTTTGCGTATGCTTTTGGCTTTGTTTTCAGGACATGCTCAGAACAGCCCTGCTACCTGTGAGCCTACTAGCTGGGTACCACCGGGCTTTCAGGCCATCCTACTAGGAGCCCCCTTACAACAATATGGAAGCATCACGGCCATTAATGCCTCCATGTACTTCAGTGTCCCAAGCTTTGCTCATGCGATATATCTCCAAGTGTGGAGACCTGTCAACCAGTCTACTTTTGCACTTGTTGGGCAACAGTATTTCTTCGCGGACCCGTCGGTTATGCAATTACCTTCAACTACACTCATGTTTCCAGCACAGTTCAGGAACAACCCTTCTATCCAGCTGTCATTCATTCCCAATGATGTCCTGGGGTACTATGTTGTTACTGGTTCAGCCAACATTGATCAACTGGGTTATGCCTTGAGCCTTAGTCCCATTCTGGGGAATTCATCAGAGCCACCTTCAATAGATGTGTACACCTCAAACTCAAGTGTTCCCCTTCAATCCATCTCCATCTCTGGGTCCCCCACATATCCCAGTGTGCATCCTTACATCACCATTGCCTATGTGACCTCCTCCCCCTCCCCAAGTGTGGGCGGGGTTCAGAGTAGCACCATTACAGTGCTGGGGGCGTGTCCAGTGTCCTCTTCCATATTAACACCTACCAACCCTCTCATGCCATCTTCTTTATCATCCAGTACCTTGCAGCTGTCCTCTTATTTATTGCCCACCACCCCATTATTGAATGCCACACCCACTTCTCCAAGGTCCGAATCTGCCACTTTTGCTATACCTTTGTATGCATCATTGGGTGTGATCACGGTGGTCTTAGCTCTGGTACTGACTTCTGCCATTTTTGTAGCTGCAGTTATGGTTGTCAGATCAAAGAAAGCAAGACAGCATACAGAAACCAGAGAGAATGTCTACCAGGTTGTGACCAATCAAGATTCAGCAATAGAACATAGGTTAACCTTCTAACGCTCGAGAATAGCAATACGATCTGTGAGCTAGTAGCTTATTAAGGATGTTCTACTATTGGCCGTTCCCCGGGCTTCGTGGCTAGGCAAGTTTGGGGGGTGTGGTGCGATGGCACTCCCCCAGTCGTTATACGGTGCCAGATACCTGCCCGGATGATCACCTCATCTCTCCCAGACGATGTACGGAGAATGAGGGAAAACAAAACAACAACCAAAAAAAAAAAAAATAGTACCCTGCCTTCGCGCGACCGTTAGAGCGAACTGATCTGCGCATGCGCGATGGCATATTTATATCCACGTTCCTACGCCCACGCGCGCGTGATGCTGCTCGTCGGTTAACTTGGTTTAACTACTTTAAACCTTATTTAACCTTCTAACGCTCGAGAATAGCAATACGATCTGTGAGCTAGTAGCTTATTAAGGATGTTCTACTATTGGCCGTTCCCCGGGCTTCGTGGCTAGGCAAGTTTGGGGGGTGTGGTGCGATGGCACTCCCCCAGTCGTTATACGGTGCCAGATACCTGCCCAAGGGGTGAGACCGCCAGTGTCGATACCCTCCCCCCAAACATTACATTTTATCAACTCGATAATTTACACCATTATTAGTTTTCAGACTGGTTCGGTATATCACCTCACAAGTGGTCTCTTCCATTCAACTCTGTGCTTGCTTGGCCAGTGATGCCGACATTGACGCTAGCTGGTCGTGCGGGGTGCGAATATACCGTAAAAATGCGGCACTGTGCCAACGTCCTAGGGTTTGGATCGTCGAATCCTCAATCCCCGCCATAGCTGCGGTAGTTGCTGCCCCTATGCGGAAGCTGTGGCCGGCGAACTGCTCCTCGGGGTACCCCGCTGCTTTCAGTGCCTCCCGTACTTTGGTCACGAATTTGCTTTTGGTAATTGGCGCCCTGTTGCTATCAACGAAGAAGGCGCCGGGATGATCGCCTCGTACCTTCAAGTAGGCAAGCATAGCTGCTATCGGACATAACTGGCAGCCCGTGCGACCCACCAGTACGTCTGCCCCGGTTCCAAATTGGTCACATTTGGATTTGCGAAGGTGGAACTTCACCATCGTGGTTGCTGTGCGATCGTCAATAGCCGCGTCCCCCCAGCTGAGATGCAGGTGCTGGTGGTATGATGTCTCTGTCTCGATCAACAACTCTCCGAGTCGGAAGAAGCCGAAGAATGCTGACGTAGCTATCGCCCAAAATGCTGTGCCGTCGAGGTTGTTTGCCGTGCTTAGCGTGCCCTGCATACGGCGTAGCACCGTTACCGTGATTGGTAACCGTGTTCTAGTGGGCTTGCCTCCTATGACCCTTTGTCTTCGGATGCCGTCTATAACCCGTTTTAACAGGGGGAGTGACGACTGGTCTCGCGGAGGCGGCAGACCCAGCGAAATCTGCATGCTGCGCACCGCTGCCAAGTATCCTTTGATGGTCTGGGGGGCTAACCCATCATTGGCCAAGGCTGATGCAAAGTAACATAGCAATTTCTCGGTGACTGGGAATGGAGATAACACGTTATAGTCCCCGCAAAAACGGGTAAATCGCCTGAGCCCCGAATCGTACGACTTGTGGGTCGACGGGGCTAGACCATCGTGCAGATACTGTTGAACTGATGAGTCCAGGCTGGTGAGGTCCAGTCCGCTTCTGGGTCCAGCAGTAGCCCGACTGCTAACCCTGGCACCCGTGCTGGGTCCCTGTCTGCCGTTGGAACCTTTAAAAGGAAGGCACGCAAATTATCCCGTGATAAATCGTCAGCAATGTTATTATCCATGCTGGTGACGTAAGTGGCAACGAGTTTAAAGTCGTATGCCGCCTCGACGAAAAAGAGACAGCGCAGCATGTGCATTAAAACCGGCTGCTTGCTCGTTCGCGAGCGTAGTATCGACACGACTGCTTGGTTGTCGCAGTAACTGAGTACTGTTTGACTGTGCCATGAATGCCCCCAAATGAGGGCCGCCAGGATGATAGGTAGTAGTTCTTTCACTGCTATATCTAGGTCGCGAGACAGGGGGCCCCATTGCCATTGGAACCACGAATTCCCGTGCCAAGCACCGCAACCCCATGTGCCGGATGCGTCCGAAGCGAACCGTGATGTTATCTTAGATGACAAGTACGAATTGCCGTTCCATGTGGTTGCGAACACCTTCCACCATTGTAGGTCCGACCGGAAACCTCGGCTCAGGCGGATGTAGTGCGCGTTTTTACGCTGACGTAACAGATCGATCATTCGCCTGAGGAATGACCTGCCCGGGCGTACCACCTTGCACGCATGGTTGAGGTGGCCAATTAGTGACTCGAGTTCTCTACGGGTGCACGCTTTCTTATCTCCCCATTCCACCAATTGAGTACGCAGGCGAACCAGCTTCTCTGCTGGCAGCCTCAGTTCTTCTGCCACCGTATCAATGACTATACCCAAGAAGGTAATGCACGTTGCTGGTCCTTCAGACTTGTGGGTTGCTAGCGGTATCCCTAGTTTAGAGCATGTGGCTTGGAGTTCATTCACTGCTCTGGCGCACTCATCTGTCCCTGGGGCGCCCAGGACCGTAAAGTCGTCCAGGTAGTGATAGACATAACGCACTCCGCTCGCCTTCAGCCTCCACTCCAATGCGTCCGCGACGGCGTTGAAAATCTTCGCCGACGAGCGAAGCCCGAAGGGAAGCATGGGGTCTACGTACAAACGGTCTTCCCATTTCGTCCCGAGTAGCCAGCGATCGTCGGGGTGGACCGGCATGAGTCGGTAGGCTGCCTCGATGTCCACTTTGGCCAAAAGTGTGCCACGACCTAATTTAAGTGGGCGGCGGCCTCGGCCACTTCTTCGACTGAGGTGTATCGTAACGAGCAATGACTCGGGTCTATCCCATCGTTAACGCTGCTACCGGGGGGGTAGGAAAGGTCGGTGATTAGCCGCCATTTTCCTGTGCCGTGCCCCTTTGGTATTACGCCGAATCGGTTGACGTGAATTGACCCGAAAACTTTGTCGTCTTTGTTGAACGGCCCTAGCATCCGGTTGAGCTTGAGCTCGTTCGCCAAGTACTCTGCAATTGGTTTCGGGTGCAGGGTCGCCGAGAACATATTGCTTGCCGTGCTGCGCAAGGGCTTGGAACGTGAGAAGCCTATTCTGAACCCATGTCGTATGCCCGTGCATATGTAATCTGCGAACTCTCGGTCCGGGTGGTTACGCAGAGCCGCTTCCCACTCGGACGGTGATAGTGGGGTGGTGCCGCCGTGGATAGGAGTTACCTCACTCGATGAGGGAACGTGCGACTCCAGCTCCCTTAAGTCCTGCATTCCGGAGTATCGAGGGCCTGCGAGGAGAAACCATTGTGCGTTCAAATCTTTTTAAACCTGCAAGCAGGTAATCACACTCATAAGAGTGGAGTCGCGGTACCCGTGCTGCGCATGCGCCTCGTCATGGAAATACTTGCACAATTAATGGATAATCATTTACATGCCCGTACATGGAAATACTGCACTTGCATGCTACTGATATTCCTAACAGCATGCTAAATAAGCAACTGGTGCTTTACTGCACACATTGCTAAGCTCGTCCTCCGCCTTGCCGCTGGGGAGAACGTTCCCTGTTCCGCTGGTCGGGCCCCGGTTTCTGCCTGTTTTTCGGACATTGCGTTAAAGGGTGCTGGTAAGAACACTCTTGGCATACGTGCCGGTAGCGGCAACGCGGGTGGTGGCATCGATCCGCGTTGTACTGCCTACAGATCTCTTGACTCGGCTGGTTCTGCTGCTTTGGACCACTGCTGGTGGGGGCTGCGCTGAACGCAGGCTCGTACGCGCACTCGGTAGATATGTGCGAGTCACTTAGACAATGTCGGCATCGGGGTATAGCCTTTGCCCGGCCTGTAAAAGCGTCATTGTATAGACGGGTGCACGGCTGTGACCAGTTTAGGTCGCGTCTCGCGAGCGCCTCCCGTCTGTATTGTCTGTCGTAGCCAATCCATAATGACCCTTCAAAATTGCGCGCAGCTCTGACAATTGACGCCAGATAGGCCCATAGCTCTGGTGCCTTCTCGGGGTACCTTGCCGAGAGGACCGCCGCCATCTTCGAGTAGCACTCGACCCATTGCGATGTGTCATGGATCGCCGCTTTGCGCCCAAGCCGCCGGGGGTTGAGCTGGGTGTCGAAAACGACGAGGGTCTGCGTCTCGTCCTGCCACGAGTCGGGCAACAGGTCAGACATCTCGACGAACTCGAGGTCGACAATCCGTCGAGCAAACTTTGGTGGCAGCGCTGCTGCGGGGTTGTACTGCGCCTCGCTTGGGACCGTCCCGATATCCTGCTGTCTCACGGTGAATTGCGCCGATGCCAAATGCGTGTTTCCTGCTATCGTCGGGTTGAACGTCGGTATGTTCGTCGAGGGGGCTGCAGAATGACCAGGGATTCGATGGTAATTAGATGCCAGCATAAGTGCATTACCCGCTTACTACCATTCTACATTTAGATAGCTGACTAACCCCTTACCCTACACGTTAACTACATTTGTATAGCGCCTGATATCTCGACGATGTCATGCTACGATGTTTCCCGAGCAGGCCGCTGCTACGATGCCTTACGAGCAGGCCGATGATACGATGCCTTACGAGCAGGCCGATGCTGCGATGCCTTACGAGCAGGCCGATGCTGCGATGCCATACGAGCAGGCCGATGATACGATGCCTTACGAGCAGGCCGATGCTGCGATGCCATACGAGCAGGCCGATGCTGCGATGCCTTACGAGCAGACCGATGCTACGATGCCTTACGAGCAGGCCGATGCTACGATGCCTTACGAGCAGGCCGATGCTACGATGCCTTACGAGCAGGCCGACGCTACGATGCCTTACGAGCAGGCCGATGCTACGATGCCTTACGAGCAGGTCGATGCAAGCACTGCTGACTCTATCCTTTAAGAATTAACACTTTCTAGGGAAAAACTGTAACCCTCGCTATTAACGACTATCACTATGATTCCAGCTGCCTCGTCCTTTCGTGCTATTTTGACCACGTGGTCGCGAAAATTGGCGGACAAAACCGAAAGACTTACGTCCACGTGCGACTGACTACTGCTGCGCCTAGTTTACTTTTACCCCGGCTCACCGTTCGTTCTTTCGTCGACCTCTGACGATTTTGGCGCTTGCCGTTGGTTCGCGCTGCCCGTCTTCTCGAACAGCTCCATCAGCCATGCCTGCTGGCTTGCGCTAAAAGGAGCCTCTTGCCTTTCTCCGCCGCCTTTCTCACCGCTACCGTTGTCACTGCTGCCGCCTTCCTTTTCTGCCATATCCGAGCCACAAAAAAAAAATAGTACCCTGCCTTCGCGCGACCGTTAGAGCGAACTGATCTGCGCATGCGCGATGGCATATTTATATCCACGTTCCTACGCCCACGCGCGCGTGATGCTGCTCGTCGGTTAACTTGGTTTAACTACTTTAAACCTTATAATCCAATAGCAACCAGTGAGAATGTGGCCTACCAGGTTGTAACCAATGTATAGTGGTGTGAAGATTAAAGGAACAGAATTCAATACAATAGAAATGTTTACTTATGTATACATAGAGATTTTATTAAAGCTGCGAAGGGTAAAAGTCCAACTTTCCATTAAACACCACTGGCAAATAGATATTGTATCACGTATATCAAACTTAACAAGCAGACACGTATCAATTCATTCACCAGGTAACATGTAGTTAATACAAACGTGTCCAACTATTGAAGGACATGAAAATTGACTTTGCTTGGCTGCATGTGTGAATTGAGCAAGTTGGAATTACTAGTTTTAGCTTGGAGTTGTTTAGATCAAAGCAGCATTATATATTGATCAATGTATTTGCATTCAATGGAAATAATTTAAACAGGAATTATTCAATTCTTTACCACTTATAATGCAGTCCTGGAATGTAATAACCTTGGAGTGTTGCAGTATCAAACTTATTGCCTCTATGTTTCACAGTTACTGCAAATTAGAACAGCAGGACAGTCTTGCGGGAGGCCATGACATAATTATTGAAATCCTTACATCATGGCCAGTGAGACTAAAGGAATTCAGGACTGGATTAAAATTGAAGATTAAAATTTCAAATGAAAAGTGTCTTTATTTCCATGAATGATGGCTGTTACCCTGGTTACCACGAAATATCAAACCTTGATTTTTATAAGTGCATGTGATTAGTGTAATATTTGTACTGTTGACTATGTCTAGTCTCTCTGTCCTTCTCTGTCTGTCATTGTGCATGCTCTATAGATGACGTCATAGTTGCCAGTCAGTCTGTCCATCTGTGAATTCCTATATAAGTGTATTGCTTGTGTGAGTACAGAGTTCTTGAATATAGCCTGCTGCCCGTGATTGGGCTGCACCATCCAGTCTACTGACAATACGCGTGTAACGTGTACATTGGCGACACAACATTGGCGACGAGGGCAAAAACACATGGCAGTCCACGGCGCGGTGGGTCAGTTCAATGAAGATGCGGAAGAATGGCCGGCATACTGCGAGCGGCTGATGCACTACTTCACTGCAAACGACGTCAAGACGGACGAGAAACGTCGCGCTATCTTGCTCAGCGTCTGTGGAGCTCACATATATCAGCTGGTTCGCAGCCTGGTGTCTCCCGAAAAGCCGGCCGACAAGACTTTCGAAGAAATTGTGAAGTTGGTTCTGACACCATGCACCATCTTCGTGTATCGTGCGACGGTTTTATTTCAACTCTCGTTTCCAAAAAGAGACTGAGACAGTGGGGCAGTTTGTCGCTGAGCTTCGCCGTCTCTCCGAGTACTGTGAGTTTGGGGGTTCGCTAGACGAGATGTTACGGGATAGGTTGGTGTGCGGGTTACGTGATGTTCGAGTCCAACGCAGGCTTTTCGCCGAACCGAAGCTAACATTCACGAAAGCGTTCGAGCTAGCGCAGGCGGCCGAGCTCGCCGAGAAAAGTTCACAAGATATTTCAAGGGCGGGTACATCAGTCAACGCTCTGGAACCAAGGAGGGCGACAGCTGATCAAAAGGCCGACCATCCTACTCCTTGTTTCCGTTGCGGAGGTAGGCACAGTGCTTCAAAATGTCGTTTCAGGTCTGTGGAGTGCCACAAATGCGGTGAAAAGGGGCATCTGGCAAGAACGTGCCGCAGCAAGGAACAAACAGTTAAAAAACAGTTCGGTAATAGAGCTGGAAAACAGTCGACAAATCTGCTCGCAGAGCCGTTAGAGAAAGACGAGGACGTGGAAGACATGTATACCTTGTTCAACGTGAGCGATGTTTCCTTAGCGCCGTTCAGAGTTCCAATGGAGATTAATAAGGCTAGTCTTGAAATGGAAGTTGATACAGGTGCGGCCGCGTCGGTTATCAGCGAGGTCACCTACAAGACGCTTTGGAAAGAAAAATGCAACGAGAGACCTCCCTTGAAACACACCAATGCGTTGCTCCGTACCTATACTGGTGAAAGACTGCGAATTCTGGGACGAATTTCAGTGCAGGTGCGTTACCAGAAACAAGAAGCCAATCTGGGCTTACTGGTAATTGGGGGAGATGGGCCGTCCCTCCTGGGGAGAGATTGGATTGGTAAGTTTCGGTTTTCATCTTGTCTAAATCGCGGAATTTTCCATACCAGCAGTCAAAGCACATTGCAGGAGATACTGGGCAAGCATAAAGAGCTATTCAAGGATGAGTTGGGTCTGCTGAAGGGCACTCTGGTCAAGATCCATGTAAACGAGACCGCTACTCCCCTCTTTTTCAAGCCGCGAGCTGTTCCATATGCTGTCAGGGAGAAGGTGGAAAAGGAGCTGGAGAGGCTCGAGAAACTAGGGGTGATTGAGGCCATACAATTTTCAGAGTGGGCCGCTCCTGTTGTACCGGTGGTGAAAGGTGACGGCAGCATAAGGCTGTGTGGCGATTACAAGTTGACGGTCAATCGTGTAGCTAATCTGGAATGTTATCCTCTTCCTCGCATAGACGATTTGCTGGCATCCCTGGGGAAGGGTAAAATGTTCTCGAAGCTGGACCTTGCAAATGCATCTCTACAGTTGGCACTGGAGGACGAGTCAAAGAAATACGTCACGATTACGACACACAAAGGCCTCTATCGCTACAACAGACTACCTTTTGGTGTCGCATCGGCGCCAGCTATTTTTCAAAGGACAATGGAGAATCTGCTGAGGGACATAAGCAATGTGGTTGTTTATCTGGATGATATTCTCGTTTCAGGTTCAACTGAAGCTGAGCACCTTCACACGCTGGATCGTGTCATGTCGCGTTTGGAAGAGCATGGACTACGCTTAAAGCTCTCCAAATGCGTCTTCATGGCTCCTTCTGTTGAGTACCTGGGCCACCACATCTCAGCTGATGGCATTCGTCCAGCGGAAGGGAAGAAACGTGCCATAGAGGATGCTCCAAGACCTCAGAACGTTGGGCAGCTGAGATCGTTTGTGGGTCTCCTGAATTATTACGGCAAGTTTTTGCCCAACATGGCTGACATACTCGCTCCACTGTATAGGCTGCTCCGGAAGGGTGCTGCTTGGTGCTGGGAGGCAGAACAGGATGCGGCGTTCAACCATGCAAAGCAGCAACTGTCCTCCTCCAGCCTGTTGATCCACTTTGATCCAGAAAAGGAGTTAATCCTTTCATGTGATGCTTCACCCTACGGGCTTGGAGCAGTTTTGTCTCATCAGCTGGAAGATGGATCTGAGAGGCCGATCGCGTATGCGTCCCGTACCTTAGCACCTGCCGAAGCCAAATACTCTCAAATAGAAAAGGAAGGCTTAGCGATCGTTTTTGGGGTTAAAAAGTTCCATCAGTACCTTGTGGGCAGAAGCTTCACGATTTACTCCGATCATAAACCACTACAGTATCTCTTCAGTGAGACACGCCCTGTACCACCGATGGCATCATCAAGAATACAACGGTGGGCGTTGACTTTAAGTGCCTACAATTATCGTATTGTGTTTAAGTCTGGTGATTCTCAAGCAAATGCCGATGCTTTCAGTAGATTGCCACTTAGTGAGAGTACTGCAGATGTGCCTGTTCCCGGGGACACCATATTCATGTTGGAAACGCTCAGAACAGGCGACTCTCCTGTGACCGCTGCCGAAATAAAGTCCTGGACGGATAAAGATCCTATTCTGTCCCGTGTCAGAAACATGGCTTTGACTGGATGGCAGGCTCACGCTAGTAACGATGCGACTTTTCGTCCATACAAGCAGAGAGAATGCGAGCTAAGCGTGCAGGATGGGTGTGTATTGTGGGGGCATCGCGTAGTTATTCCGCCTGCTGGGAGAGAGGCTGTGATGCGTACTCTGCATGATGCTCACCCTGGGATCACGCGTATGAAGGGACTAGCTAGAAGTTTTGTTTGGTGGCCTGGGATTGATGCTGACTTAGAGGGCAAAGTAAAAGGTTGTCAAGCTTGTCAGGAACATGGTAAAGCACCTGCGGTGGCCCCCTTGCACCCGTGGGAGTGGCCAGCCAGACCATGGTCTCGACTTCATTTGGACTTTGCAGACCCGTTTTTGGGAAAAATGTTTATGGTCGTTGTGGATGCGCATTCAAAGTGGTTAGATGTAGCTGTGGTAACAACACCTTCTTCTCAACAGGCCATTAAAGTATTGAGAAACCTTTTTGCCACGCATGGTCTACCAGAAATGATGGTTTCAGATAATGGTTCCGCATTCACTAGTGCTGAGTTCCAGACATTTGTTAAAAGAAATGGCATCAGGCATGTGAGAAGCGCTCCTTATCATCCATCATCTAATGGACAAGCTGAGAGAGTGGTCCAGACCTTCAAGGAGGCCATTTTGAAAACCACTGGAGATCTGGATACAAGGCTGGCCAGATTTCTATTTCAGTATCGGCTTACACCACACACAACAACTGGACTTTCACCTGCGGAGATGTTGTTGGGTCGGCGGCCACGATCCCACCTGGACCTTTTGCATCCAGACATCTCACCCAAGGTGACTCAAAGACAGGAGCTGCAGAAGGAAGCCCATGATCAACATGCCAAGTATCGCAAGTTCCAGAATGGGGATTTGGTGTATGCACGTAATTTTCATGGTTCTCCCATGTGGGTCCCAGGAGTGGTCACCGCTATGTCTGGTCCTGTGTCCATGGTGATACAGCTGGAGGATGGTCAAGCTGTGCGTCGTCATACAGACCATGTAAAGGCTCGGTCACCCACACCTGAGCCGCAAGTCCCTAAGAAGACTACAGCAGCACAGCAGGATGAAGTAGTTGACCTTCCAGACATTCAGGAGGAGGCTGCAACAAGAGATGAGGAAAGACCACCCATAGTGGACATCTCAGTACCTCTAGCTGATGCTGTAATCCAGGCAGTTCCTGAACCCATTCCAAATCCAGTTCCACTCCGTCGGTCTACCAGGGACCGACGCCCACCTGATCGTTTGTAGCAGCAGCCTTTGCAAGGAGGGAGGAAATGTAATATTTGTACTGTTGACTATGTCTAGTCTCTCTGTCCTTCTCTGTCTGTCATTGTGCATGCTCTATAGATGACGTCATAGTTGCCAGTCAGTCTGTCCATCTGTGAATTCCTATATAAGTGTATTGCTTGTGTGAGTACAGAGTTCTTGAATATAGCCTGCTGCCCGTGATTGGGCTGCACCATCCAGTCTACTGACAATACGCGTGTAACGTGTACATTGGCGACACAACAATTAGTATACAAATGTATAGCAAAAGTGGCCCATTTGGAACTTGGAGAAGTGGGTGTGGCATTCAATAATGGAATGGTGGGCAATAAATAAGAGGACAGCTGCAAGGTACTGGATGATAAAGAAGATGGCATGAGAGAGTTGGTGGGTGAATATGGAGGAGGACACTGGGCACGCCCCCAGCACTGTAATGGTGCTACTCTGATCCACGTCCACACATGGGGAGGGGAGGAGGTCACATAGGCAATGGTGATGTAAGGATGCACACTAGGGTATGTGGGGGCCCCAGAGATGGAGATGGATTGAAGGGGAACACTTGAGTTTGAGGTGTACACATCTATTGAAGGTGGCTGTGATGAATTCCCCAAAATAGGACTAAGGCCCGAGGTATAACCCTTAGTGCTTCGCCTCCAATGCAGGCACAGTTGGCTAGTTAAAACTATAACCATGATCACAGCATGTCCCGTGAGAAATTGCAGTCGGACGATTGCATTATAAAATTTAGGGGGTGCGTAGCAGTGGCAGATCCAGAGTTGGGGTGGGGGGGGGGGGGGGTGGGGGGGCATTGATCACAACTTGTTACATAACATGTTTGTGACAATGGATTACATCACTGCACTGGTGTAACTATAATAGAAGGTGCACGTGTTTATACTGTATAAATATTATTTATAATTATCATTTGACCTGCTTAATTGCACAACATTATTAAATACCAAGCACGATGGGATATAGTATGAGCACGCCAACAAGAGCCAAGCGTTAGCCCACAGTGGCTGTGCTTCATTTGGCATAACAGTTCTGGAGGTCTGGGTAGAGGTTTCTGGAGCAGGCCATGGGGGCACCCAGCTCAGTCACTAGCTCCCCACACTGCCTGTCCTCTTCACTCCAATCCAGTAGCTCCTCCACTGGCCTCCCCAGCTGGCGGTACAGCTCAGAGAAAGATGGTCGCTTAGCAGCCTTCGGATTCCTAATAAGGAAAGGAATCCTTTTATGCTGATGCTAAAAAGGAAATATCAAATATTTACAGTATGCCAGGTCCCTCACATTGTCAAGACACTCCACACTGGCCCCTCCCATCACATACATTCATCCACATCATGCCAGCTCCTCCCACATGCCACCCTAGCTCCTCCCTGACCCCTCCTACCCTGGTCCCCACCATTCTTTATGATATTAGAGTGGTACAGAAAAAATCATTTTGTGCAGTAGAACAGGACTATAGTGACTCTTCACCCTGAGGGACCCTCAGCTCATGAGCACCCAATCATCTATTGGTAGCTCTCAATGATGTCATTCTTCTGCTAAACACTTTGTACTGCTGTTGCCCCAACATTACCTAGCTGGCTAGGTTCTTAGTACTGTACTCCACCCACCATGTTCAGTGAGCTAACACCTTACCAGCACTGCACCATAAGTCCATACATGGTCCTGGGACATCCTGGGGGAGGTGGCTGGCAGTATCCACTGGTTACCAAGTCAGCCAACTAAAACATATATGATGTGGCAACATTAGGATGAGGTGTGGGAGGGACACAGGGGGAAGTACAGGAGGTGTGGGAGGAGGGGACTGTGTGCACACACATTAGGCAATCCCTATCATATAACACACCCTTCTGATACCTCTACCCATGAAGACACACTTCCACCCTATCAATCATCAAGGACACACCCTCTCTCCTCCCACCTTGCTCAGGGACACCACACCCACCATACACCATCCCTCCTCAAGGACACACCTCTCTCTCCTCTCAAGGTTAGTCACCATTCCTGTGGTGACTTCAAACAATGTTCCATTCACCATAACTACACTAGCATTCCAGGGGTATGGGAAAACATACTACCAGACAGAGAACATATGAACACTATTCAAAAAATGAGGTGTGTGGCTTGCATAGGGTAGCATCACATCAGCAATAATCAGTGCTTCTTAATAAGTGATAGCAACACCGAAATGTTCCCTTTAGTTAGTTCACTGTTAGCCATCTTTTCCTCCTCCCCCTCCTCTTCCTCCCACACACACATCTCTGGCTGACCTTCTCTAAGGATTCATTTTCGAATGGCTTGTGGCCCAGTGACCACACCTCATACAGAACCATTCCAAAGCTCCACACATCACTGGCTGTGTTGTACTGGTGATGTTCAATGGCCTGGGGAAGAGTGAGAATGCAATGTAACTATGTGCTTTGTAAATACGTGTGTGCACCACATACCACCACATACCACACATATCAATAGTCCATGTATGGGGCAGCCACAGAAGACACATGACACACACATACAAGCTGCATGCCTTATGCTTGTATAACACACACACACACATGCACACACACATACACACACATACACACACATGCACACACACACATGCACACACACACATACACATGCACACACACATACACACACACATGCACACACGCACATGCACACACACACATATGCACACACACACACATACACACACAGTTATATACCTCAGGTGCAGACCACTTCAGAGGTATCATCCCTCCTTGGGACTGATAGATACCA
Source organism: Spongilla lacustris (assembly GCA_949361645.1). NCBI lineage: Eukaryota > Metazoa > Porifera > Demospongiae > Spongillida > Spongillidae > Spongilla > Spongilla lacustris. Next base: position 8,185,324 of record OX442427.1, read on the forward strand.
GCATAGCTTTGTGCTAAGTCTCTGGCCACTCCAAAGTCACCAATCTAAAAGCAAACCACCCAAAGGCTGTAACTGTGATATAATATGTGTGCACATACACATACACACACACACACACACATACATACATACACACACACACACACACACACACACACACACACACAAACACACACACATGCACACATAGATGTACCTTGCACCTCAAATCTTCAGTAAGGAAGATATTTCTGGCAGCCAGATCTCTGTGTACATAGTTCTTCTTTGAGAGGTAGGTCATCCCACAGGCAATATCCTTGGCAAAGGCAATGAAGGTCTTAGGTAGGCTTGCAGGAATGGGAATGGTACTGGGGTGTCGTGTGCTGTGAATAGAAGACAAATGATTTAATGTACAGTCTAACAAGATAAACATACCCTCCCTCCCCTTCCCCCTCCCATTTATGTCACACACAGAACACCCATGCTTTCAGCCCATATACATGTTACTACCTCCCCACGCCCAGAACATGTTACTACCTCCCCATGCCCAGAACATGTTACCTCCTCCCCATGCCCAGAGCATGTTACCTCCTCCCCATGCCCAGAACATGTTTCCTCCTCCCCATGCCCAGAACATGTTACCTACCACATGCCCAGAACATGTTACATACCTTCCCTGTGGTCTACATGACAAGACAAAGTTCCTGAGGTCACCATTGGGTACCAGTTCTAATAACATCACTACCTGAAAATAGAAAAGTTACAAATGGAATAATGTTGGAGTTTATAGACTCACAGGGTCTCCCACGGTAACCACTCCATACAGCTTGACCACGTTGGGATGGGAGAACTGCCCCATGATGGCTGCCTCCTGAAGAAACTTGACCTTGTCTTCCTCAGAGGCTCCATCTTTTAGTGTCTTCATGGCCACCTCAAAGTGCCCTCCAGGAAATGTCCACACTCCTTTGCATACAGTACCAAAGTTCCCAGAACCCAAGGTACTCACAACACTAAGAGTGCATGTATGTGCGTTATGTGTGTGTGTGTTTGTGTGTGTGCATGTGTATGTGTGTAAGAGTTACTTGTCATATTGCTTTCCGCTGAAATTTTTTATTTTTAGTTCATCACTTACCTCAGGTCATTCCGATGGATCTCCCTGTACTTCCTCCTAGACAGCACATCGTAGAGCTCCTTGGTGGAGGAGGGAGGGTCCCAGAACATCTCGTTTTGCTCAATGGGACTTGGATCATTGTGGTCATAATTCTGAGGTGAATTTGGACAAGGACAGTAAGCATGTGGATTTAACCCAGGAAGAAATATTATTAACCATTGGCTTGGGGCCACCACATCCAACACAGAAAACCACTATCACATCTAGCAGTTGCTCTCATTAAAGTTCTGATGGAACATGTTGAGACCCTGGCATGGTAAAGTGCAAAAACCCAAAACATTTGTATCATCTTAAGAGTCCACTCCTGACAGTATGCCATGTGCACATTGTTTTACATCTACTTACCATTCCTTTGGAATGAGTGAGGCAGGAGTAGCCATCTTGTGCAGTCCCCAGGACCTGCTGCTGCCCCTGCTATTTGACAAGTAAGAATGCAAGAATGTCAGGAGACCAAAATGGAGGAGCAAGCAAAGAAGAAGATGAGTTGGAGGGAAGGAGAGAGAAGGGAGGGGAGGAGGGGAGGATCAGAGTATGCGTACTGGTAGTGCAGTTGATGAGGAAGTGGTGCCTCCTTTGTCCTGATCAACTAACAGCCTATCAATTAGCCAATGTTTTTCATCCTAAAGCCAAGTGCATTTAGTGAGACATTTTGTGTGCAGTCCACCATTAAATACTAATAGTCCCTCCCTCTTTCCCTCCCTCCTCCCTCCCATGGCCTTAACTCACACTAAAATTGCCTGAATTTGTCAGAAAACCAGAGGAGTGAGAAAATGGTAGAGGTGGGAGTGTCTGATGATGGCGAGAGATGGAGGGGATACCATTGGAGTGGGCACAGTCTGAAGATGCAGCAGCAATGTTTCCTACAGAGCTTCCCATTGGGATGGATGGCAGTGATAAACCTTGGGGAAGGGTGCTATGTGGTGTTAGGTGGAGGTGTGGCAAGTAACTTACTGTAGCATGATAAGTTTGGCTCAGAAACAAATGTACTGCTGAGACGTGACAGGCAGGATATGGATGGGTTACCATGGTCTAGTTTAACATTCTCTGCAATCTTTTGGTACACTGGAAACTCAGTTGTTTTACAAGCAGGAGATGGTGACTCCCCAAGCTCTTGATACACGTGGAGTTGCCCATTGACTTGGTACGATGAAGCATAGCTGTCAATGGTCTTATGGTCTGAAGTGGACCTTCTTCCTTTGTGCCTGTTATCTAGAAGGCATGCAAATAGGATGAGTCATCTTTGGATATTGTGGGTGATCTTAGGATATTATGGGTCATCTTAGGATATTGTGGGTGAGCTTAGGTCCTCTTAGGATATTGTGGGTTCTCAAGTATACATGTAATTTTAATATCTACAGTGTTCACTTCTAGTATTTGTTGAATCAGAGTTGAATAACTGTTGGTATGAAGCTGTACCGTGCACTGCTTGTATATAAGTACAACTTTTACACATGTACTCTTACCAAATATAAGCACTTCATTTAGTTGAATAGCAAGCCGTCGTCTTCTTCTGCCTATCACCACTTTGATAGAGCAGATCACCGTGGCAATCATAACAATGGAGGCAGCACAACATGCAGACACTCCCAGCCCAATTGCTGCTGAGGGCATAGCCACAGTGGTAGTGAGAGGGGAGTACTCCACTGTGCAGAGATTGGTGCTACTCGGTGCTCCAAGCGATAATACTGTTGTTGTTGTTGCTAATGAACTATTAAGTGTTATCTGCTGTGCCAGTGGGGAAGGGGAGGAAGAGGCGGGGGAGGGTGCCATGATAAGGGTGATAAGTGGAGCTCCAATGTAGTTCAGTGAGGGCTGAAATATTCCACTGACCACATCAGTGCACTGAGCTGGGATATCTCTCTTGTATATCACTGATGAGTTGTCAGTGGCTATTCTCAGAAGAGAGTTATAAGGCAGCTGGATGCCTATGGTGTCTCCCTCGTGGAAGCAGACATTTATAGCAAGACTGTACACGTTGGAACTGGAGACAGCTGAAGCACTGATTGTCAGAAGGACACTTGTATTCAGCTGGTAGAGGTCACTGCTCACGGGAGACTGACCACTGATGGCAGTGTACCTTCTCCATAACTGGAGGTAGAAGCTGATATCCCTTTATCCCTCTCCCAGGTGAGGCAATGGCCATGGTTGTGGTCACCACCAGGATGACAGTGTAGACATCACAGTGACCATGTGGGGCACAAACAAACATGCTATCCTTCCCAATGGGACCAACACTGCCCTTGATGCTTCCAACCACTGACCAAGTGACCTAGACCTTAGACCACTTCCCAGACTGCTGGAGACATCACAGTGCTCTTTAAATGGAATACTAACCGTAGCCTTTGGGGGAGCAAGGCGAGAGTAGATATCCTGGTGGGAGGAGTTTGTGAATGATTGTCTCAAGCTAGAGGGAGGGAGGAAGGAAGAGAGAGAGGAGGGAGGAAGGGAGGGAGGAAGGGAGGGAGGGAGAGGAGGTAGGGAGGGAGGAAGAGAGGGAGGGAGGGAGGAAGAGAAGGAGGGAGGGAGGAAGAGAGGGAGGGAGGGAGGAAGAGAGGGAGGGAGGGAGGAAGAGAGGGAGGGAGGGAGGAAGAGAGGGAGGGAGGGAGGAAGAGAGGGAGGGAGGGAGGAAGAGAGGGAGGGAGGAAGAGAGGGAGGGAGGGAGGAAGAGAGGGAGGGAGGGAGGAAGAGAGGGAGGGAGGGAGGAAGAGAGAGGAGGAAGGTGAATAGAACTCTAAATGGCTGCACAGCATGCATACTGATGAAGGGACGTGGAAGCCTTGTTCATCCAGCTCTATGAAGAGCCTGTTAACTCCCATATTTGGCTTCTGTTGTTCATCCTGTGAAGGAGACATACCGCACTGCTGAAAGTGACAACTAAAAATCAACACCTCTCCTCCAAAGACCCTCCACTATCCTCCATTACTCAACCACAGACCCTGTGCTATCCTCCCCCACTCATCCCCAGACCCTGTGCTATCCTTGCCCCTCATCCCCAGACCCTGTGCTATCCTCCGCCACTCACCCACGCTGGCGGTGAGTTGTGTGTAGAAAGAGAAGGTGGGCGTGGCGGGAGGGGTCTGGTCAGTGTGGCTATTGGGTTCTGGGGCACACTTGGCTTGGAGGTGTGTGTGGAGAGGGTGCAGCTCCTTGGTGGGATGAAGGTAGGGGGTGCAGTGACCTTAGGCTCAGAGTACGGGGTACAAGGAGTACGAGAGGGTGATGCAAGTGGAATGGAATGGCTTGAGGGCATGAGGTCTGCTGTGAGAGATCCTGTTATCTGGGGGTGTGGGTGATGATGTGGTGGGGAGGCGTGGTCAACATCTGCAGGTATCTGTTGGTACACTGGTGATGTCATATTTAAGGTCTCCCCAGCCTCCTGGTACATGTGGACCTGCCCATTGACCTCGTAGGAGGAAGTGATATTGTTCTCGTTATAGCAGGGTCTGGGCACCCCATCCTTCTGTTTGTCTGGTAGAGCATACAGATCTCCATGCTTGGACTCATAGTGGACTATTTCCCCTGGGGAGGAGAGGGGGCACATGGAAGGTCATGTGGGGAGGAGAGGGGGCACATGGAAGGTCATGTGGGGGAGGAGAGGGGGCACATGGAAGGTCATGTGGGGAGGAGAGGGGGGCACATGGAAGGTCATGTGGGGGAGGAGAGGGGGGCACATGGAAGGTCATGTGGGGAGGAGAGGGGGCACATGGAAGGTCATGTGGGGAGGAGAGGGGGCACATGGAAGGTCATGTGGGGAGGAGAGGGGGCACATGGAAGGTCATGTGGGGAGGAGAGGGGGCACATGGAAGGTCATGTGGGGAGGAGAGGGGGCACATGGAAGGTCATGTGGGGAGGAGAGGGGGACACATGGAAGGTCATGTGGGGAGGAGAGGGGGCACATGGAAGGTCATGTGGGGAGGAGAGGGGGCACATGGAAGGTCATGTGGATTAGTACAAGGGCACAGGTAGCGCCTACCATTAATGTCAGGATCGTCAGGTTTGGCTTTGAGAAGCCCGCTGGCCATCTTGGTGGTACGTTGTCTACTTCTTATAATGAAAGCAACAGTTCCAACGATCCCCACACATAGAAGGAGGCACACTGCACCAGCAACAGCTCCAACAATGAGCTTGCTATCCCCTCCTTTGCTCGTCCTCTTCCCTCCTGTCTCATTGACCGATTTATTGTACATAGTAAACGTCAATTTGAAAATTAATCACAAGATGACCACTGATGGTGCGTGGGCGGACATTTTGCAACTGTGGTACAATGTGGCTTCTCCCGTCGCTGGTGATTGGCGTTTTGATTAGCAACGTTCACGCACAAGGTACGTCGTGCCTCAGGTCCTGCACTGATTAATCCCCTTCCTCGTCAACTATTTATTTTCCCGTTTGCCAGGGCTTTGGGCCCAGTTGTCATAGCAGATTTTGTAAGCGGGCTCTGTCCGGGGTGACACATTCTGCTAGCGGATTTTGTCCCTCCTTCGCAGAATGTCCCCCCCCCCCCCCCCCCCCCCCCCCCCCCCCCATCCTCCCCACCTCCCTTAAACCCATAGGCATAGCCCTTTGTGTTTATCAGCGCAGCTTCGGGTACTAGTATGGTCTGACCGATATACCGGTATATCAGTAATAATCAGACCATGACCACTCAGTCACGCCCCGCAGATATTTTGCTACCCAATTGGGCCCTTGGTGAACCAGCTGCCTTTGATATCTCAGTGACATCACCGCTAAATCCTAAAATTGTATCAGCAGCGGGATTGTCAGCTGAGGCAGCTGCGTTGTCCACTGAAGAGTGTAAACACACAGAAAATGACCCCAAATGCAATGTCTTGGGGTGGTGTTGTACACCTCTGGTTGCAGAGTCGTATGGTGCTTGGAACCCATAGATTCTTTAAAATGCTTGCCATAAAATTAGGCAAAACAAAATCAGCTGTGCTGTCTGAGCTGTACAGTAGGCTCAACCTGCATATGGTGAGAGCGAATGCGACAGCGATCCTTTCCAGGTGGCTCCCATCTTAAAATTTAATTAACTGTAGTGTGATTTAAGTGTTGTGTGTATTACATATATTCTGTTCATGTAAAATATAAATATAACTTGTCAATAAAATAATAATAATAATATCTTGGGTGGATCTGTATCCCTCTGGTGGTGGAATAATACGTAGCATGGGGGAAGGAGGCTTTGGAGGCATTTTCCATGTTGGCCTCTCGCCTAGCCACTTCTTCATCCAGGCCCAAATCCGTGGTATTGTCCGAGCTGTATGGCCGGCTCAATCTCCATTTGGTTAGGGCAAATGTGAGGGCTATTTTATGCAGACTTTCCTGCCCTCATCAGGAATACATTTGAGTTTGTATGTTGTTTTGTGACTTGTGTGTAGTTATTGTTGCGTTTGTATAATCTGTATAATTATACATGTAAAAATAATAATAAATATATAATTAAAATCCGGAAGACTAGCCACCCGACTTGGGCAGCCTAAGTCCGTCACTACAAATCTGATTTATGGCAGATTAAACTTGACCCTGATAAGAGCCAACTCCAGGGCCATTCTATCTAGAGTATGTGTTTGACATTGTGGTGTGTGTTTAAATTGTACATATATATGTTTAAATTGTAAAAAAATAAATATTATTATTATTATCATTTTAGTGAAAAATAAATTATAATACAAGGAAGACAATAAACACATTATATGTGAAAGTTAGGTCTATGGCGGAGAAGCTATCCTAGAAAGGACAGCTGTGGCATTGGCACAGACCAGGTTGAGGTTCAGCCGACCATAGATCTCGTTGAGTACGATGGATTTTGGCCGGCATGTGGAGGTGGCAAGTCTTTTTATTATTATTAAATAATAATAAACAGGGAATACATTACATAAGGCAAAAACAAACTAAAATAAACCAAAATAGTTAGGTGATAAGTTTTAACATGAGAGAACTGAGCACACACATAAACATAAATTTGTGGCTCTGATGATGGCGAATGTTAAACTAGCCCTCAGCCATCCCATCACTTCTCCATACGACTTTCCCCAATTAAGGCAAATGCGTTCAGAAAGATGCTTAAGATAATAGGTTGCTTCAAGTCCCAAAGCACCATCAACGGAAATGGTGTAAATGAGGCTCGTCTAGCATTAGCAGCATTGTTGTATTTTTTCTTCTTTTCTGCTTCTGCTGATGCTAGAATCGCCGCTACACTTCTGTTAACATGTCATTATTATTACTATAATAATTATAATAATAATTATGATCCATCTCTAGTGTGCATGTATATTGTTTTCCTTGTAGCTATAGTGTTAATAGTTAGGTTGTACATGGAGTTTAACTTTATTATTATAATTATATATATTACCCTGATGCGCCAGAATGCAAGGGCTTTACTGGGAAGAACCATGCAGAAGCTCCCTCAGTTTAGACAAAGCCCTTTTCTTGCTATAATAATAACATATTATTATTATTATATTTAACACCGCTTAATATATATTCCGTGAGAATTGAATGTGTTGAACCGACCTTTTCGAAAATTAGTCGGAAAAGTTGCGCATGCTTTTTTTATAAAGCATATTTACTCCATTTGGTATAAATTTTAGCTTTGTAACAGTGCATACAACTTACTTGTATAGAGTGAAACCTACGTTTGTTTATGCCTATAGTGAATAGCTATATAAAATAACATATATTGTGCCTCCCCCCCCCCCCCCCCCCCCCACCGTCCTTCCAAAATATCCCAATTCCTGCATGAATCCACTGGTCAGCAGGATTTGCTATTCAGTGCATAATTAATACCTAGCTTGCAGAGTTGTGCGGGGCCCATCTAGTGACGTCGAAGGATATATAGCAACCTATGTCATTACATCAGAGATGTGTCATCTCTGGTCACATACATGTAATGAAGCATGACCATAAAAGGCTGGCTGTATAAAAACAATTTCACGTCTGCATGACGGTTTGACCACTGAGTGGGCAGTGAATAGTAATTTATCATACAGGTCTGCGGATTAGCTTATTACTTCAGTTTTGATCAGCATGATTGGACTACTAGCTTCAGTAATAACACACAAAATAACGAAATTAGTAGATCCCGTGATGGCGCGCCAATGACGTAATAGTCGTCCCCATGCATTTTGCACATCATTCTCCGTAACGATTGAATAACATAACAACGATTTGTACAAGATATTAGTGACAAGAATTTTGCTGGACACACCAAACTTCAAGAATTTTGTAAAGGATATGTGCATTAATTTGAAACATGTGAGCTGGGTATCAGACCTATGTGGGCTGGGTATCAGACCTCATATCATGCATGTGGGCTGGGTATCAGACCTCATATCATGCATGTGGGCTGGGTATCAGACCTCATATCATGCATGTGGGCTGGGTATCAGACCTCATATCATGCATGTGGGCTGGGTATCAGACCTCATATCATGCATATCAGATCTTATATCATGCATGTGGGCTTGTTATTGAATGTCATGCATGTGGGTGGGGTCAGGGCCGGTGAGAGAAGCGGGGTTACCTACCCCGGGCCCCAAGGTATAATAGGGACCCCGCGGTCCAAAATTGTATTGTTTTATGGCTAAACAGTGGTATGCAGTTTAAGCGTACATGTACTATGGATGGATGTATAAAAGCTCATATTTGGCCAATCTCAAGGGGGGAACCCCCCTCCCGCGCTCCCCCCCCCCCTCCCCCTCGTATTTGGCCAATCTCGAGGGGGACCACCCCCCCCCCCCCCCCCTTGTATTTTCAGGGCCTACAGGGCTCCCAAACGATATGTTACCCCGGGCCTCACTACGGCTCTCACCGGCCCTGTGTGGGGTATCGAGCCTCATATGTCCTACTTTTAATGCTTCTTTTGTGTATGCTTTTGGCTTTGTTTTCAGGATATGCTCAGAACAGTCCTGCTACCTGCGAGCCTACTAGCTGGGTACCACCGGGCTTTCAGGCCATCCTACTAGGAGCCCCCTTCCAACAATATGGAAGCATCACGGCCATTAATGCCTCCATGACCTTCAGTGCCCTAGTCTTTGCTCATGCAATATATCTCCAAGTGTGGAGACCTGTCAATCAGTCTACTTTTACACTTGTTAGGCAACAGTATTTCTTCGCGGACCCGTGGGTTATGCAATTACCTTCAACTACACTCATGTTTCCAACACAGTTCAGGAACAGCCCTTCTATCCAGCTGTCATTCATTCCCAATGATGTCCTGGGGTACTACGTTGTTACTGGTTCAGCCAACATTGATCAACTGGGTTATGCCTTGAGCCTCAGTCCCATTCTGGGGATATCATCACAGCCAGCTTCAATGGATGTGTACACCTCAAACTCAAGTGTTCCCCTTCAATCCATCTCCATCTCTGGGTCCCCCACATACCCTAGTGTGCATCCTTACATCACCATTGCCTATGTGACCTCCTCCCCCTCCCAGAGTGTGGGCGGGGTTCAGAGAAGCACGATTACAGTGCTGGGGGCGTGTCCAGTGTCTTCCTCCATATTAACACCCACCAACTCTCTCATGCCATTTTCTTTATCATCCAGTACCTTGCAGCTGTCCTCTTATTTATTGCCCACCACCCCATTATTGAATGCCACACCCACTTCTCCAAGGCCTGAATCTGCCACTTTTGCTGTACCTGTGTATGCATCATTGGGTGTGATCACGGTAGTCTTAGCTCTGGTACTGACTTCTGCCATTTTTGCAGCTGCAGTTATGGTTGTTAGATCAAAGAAAGCAAGACAACATACAGAAACCAGAGAGAATGTAACCAATCAAGATTCAGCATTAGAACATAGGAATCCAATAGCAACCAGTGAGATTGTGGCCTACCAGGTTGTAACCAATGTATAGTGGTGGGATGACTAAAGGAACAGAATTCAATACAATAGAAATGTTTACTTATGTATACATAGAGATTTTATTCAGACTAGTCCAACTTTCCATTAAACACCACTGGCAAACCCATATGCATATTGTATCACATGCATGTATTAGGATCAACCTTAACAAGCAGACACGTATCAATTCATTCACCAGGTAACGTGTAGTTAATACAAATGTGTCCAACTATTGAAGGACATGTACCTCCAGGTAAATTGACTTTGAGCCCGATGGGATATAGTATGAGCACGCCAACAAGAGCCAAGCCTTCATTTGGCATAACAGTTCTGGAGGTCTGGGTAGAGGTTTCTGGAGCAGGCCATGGGGGCACCCAGCTCAGTCACTAGCTCCCCACACTGCCTGTCCTCTTCACACCACTCCAGTAGCTCCTCCACTGGCCTCCCCAGCTGGCGGTACAGCTCTGCGAAAGATGGTCGCTTAGCAGCCTTCGGATTCCTAATAAGGAAAGGAATCCTTTTATGCTGATGCTAATAAGGAAATATCACAGTATGCCAGGTCCCTCATATTGTCGAAACACTCCACGCTGGCCCCTCCCATCACACATGTTCATCCACATCATGCCAGCTCCTCCCACATGCCACCCTAGCTCCTCCCACATGCCACCCTAGCTCCTCCCACATGCCACCCTAGCTCCTCCCTGGCCCCTCCTACCCTGGTCCCCATCATTCTTTATGATATTAGAGTGGTACAGAAAAAATCATTTTGTGCAGTAGAACAGGACTATAGTGACTCTTCACCCTGAGATACCCTCAGCTCTCATGTGGACTATAGCACCCTGAGGGACCCTCAGCTCATGTGGACTATAGCACCCTGAGATACCCTCAGCTCTCATGTGGACTATAGCACCCTGAGGGACCCTCAGCTCATGTGGACTATAGCACCCTGAGATACCCTCAGCTCTCATGAAGACTATAGCACCCTGAGGGACCCTCATAACTACACTAGCATTCCAGGGGTATGGGAAAACATACTACCAGACAGAGAACATATGAACACTATTCAAAGAATGAGGTGTGTGGCTTGCATAGGGTAGCATCACATCAGCAATAATCAGTGCTTCTTAATAAGTGATAGCAACACCGAAATGTTCCCTTTAGTTAGTTCACTGTTAGCCATCTTTTCCTCCTCCCCCTCCTCTTCCTCCCACACACACATCTCTGGCTGACCTTCTCTAAGGATTCATTTTCGAATGGCTTGTGGCCCAGTGACCACACCTCATACAGAACCATTCCAAAGCTCCACACATCACTGGCTGTGTTGTACTGGTGATGTTCAATGGCCTGGGGAAGAGTGAGAATGCAATGTAACTATGTGCTTTGTAAATACATGTGTGCACCACATACCACCTCATACCACACATATCAATAGTCCATGTATGGGGCACCCACAGAAGACACACATGACACACACGTACAAGCTGCATCCCTTATGCTTGTATAACACACACACACACACACACACACACACACATGCACATACACATACACACACATGCACACACACATATGCACACACACACACACACACACACACACACACACAGGTATGTACCTCAGGTGCAGACCACTTCAGAGGTATCGTCCCTCCTTGGGACTGATAGATACCAGCATAGCTTTCTGTCAAGTCTCTAGCCATACCAAAGTCACCAATCTAACAGCAAACCACCCAAAGGCTGTAATTGTGATGTAATATGTGTGCACATACACATACACACACACACACACAAACACACAACACACAGACACACACACATGCACACATAGATGTACCTTGCACCTCAAATCTTCAGTAAGGAAGATATTTCTGGCAGCCAGATCTCTGTGTACATAGTTCTTCCTTGAGAGGTAGGTCATCCCACAGGCAATATCCTTGGCAAAGGCAATGAAGGTTTTAGGTAGGCTTGCAGGAATGGGAATGGGACTGGGGAGTCGTGTGCTATGAATGGAAGACAAATGATTTAATGTACAGTCTAACAAGATAAACATACCCTCCCTCCCCTTCCCCCTCCCATTTATGTCACACACAGAACACCCATGCTTTCAGCCCATATACATGTTACCTACCTCCCCACACCCAGAACATGTTACCTCCTCCCCACGCCCAAAACATGTTACCTCCTCCCCATGCCCAGAACATGTTACCTACCACATGCCCAGAACATGTTACATACCTTCCCTGTGGTCTACATGACAAGACAAAGTTCCTGAGGTCACCATCGGGTACCAGTTCTAATAACATCACTACCTGAAAATAGAAAAGTTACAAATGGAATAACGTTGGAGTTTATAGACTCACAGGGTCTCCCACGGTAACCACTCCATACAGCTTGACCACGTTGGGATGGGAGAACTGCCCCATGATGGCTGCCTCCTGAAGAAACTTGACCTTGTCTTCCTCAGAGGCTCCATCTTTTAGCGTCTTCATGGCCACCTCAAAGTGCCCTCCAGGAAATGTCCACACTCCTTTGCACACAGTACCAAAGTTCCCAAAACCCAAGGTACTCACAACACTAAGAGTGCATGTGTGTGTGTTTGTGTGTGCATTTGTGTGTGTGCATGTGTATGTGTGTAAGAGTTACTTATCATATTGCTTTCCGCTGAAATTTTTAATCTTTAGTTCATCACTTACCTCAGGTCATTCCGATGGATCTCCCTGTACTTCCTCCTAGACAGCACATCGTAGAGCTCCTTGGTAGAGGAAGGAGGGTCCCAGAACATCTCGTTTTGCTCAATGGGACTTGGATCATTGTGGTCATAATTCTGAGGTGAATTTGGACAAGGACAGTACAGATGTGCCACCCACACCCCCCACACCCCCCCCCCCCCCCCCAGGAAGAAATATTATTAACCATTGGCTTGGGGCCACCACATCCAACACAGAAAACCACTATCACATCTAGCAGTTGCTCTCATTAAAGTTCTGATGGAACATTGAGACCCTGGCAAAAACCCAAAACATTTGTATCATCTTAAGAGTCCACTCTTGATAGTATGCCATGTGCACATTGTTATACATCTACTAACCATTCCTTTGGAATGAGTGAGGCAAGAGTAGCCATCTTGTGCAGTCCCCAGGACCTGCTGCCTAGCTTCCCTGCTATTAGACAAGTAAGAATGAAGTAAGTGAGTTGGAGGGAAGGAGAGAGAAGGGAGGGGAGGAGGAGAGGATCAGAGTGTACGTACTGGTAGTGCAGTTGATGAGGAAGTGGTGCCTCCTTTGTCCTGATCAACTAACAGCCTATCAATTAGCCAATGTTTTTCATCCTAAAGCCAAGTGCATTTAGTGAGACATTTTGTGTGCAGTCCACCATTAAATACTAATAGTCCCTCCCTCTTTCCCTCCCTCCTCCCTCCCATGGCCTTAACTCACACTAAAATTGCCTGAATTTGTCAGAAAACCAGAGGAGTGAGAAAATGGTAGAGGTGGGAGTGTTTGATGATGGTTAGAGATGGAGGGGATACCATTGGAGTGGGCACAGTCTGAAGATGCAGCAGCAATGTTTCCTACAGAGCTTCCCATTGGGATGGATGGCAGTGATAAACCTTGGAGAAGGGTGCTATGAGGTGATAGGTGGAGGTGTGGCAAGTAACTTACTGTAGCATGATAAGTTTGGCTCAGAAACAAATGTACTGCTGAGACGGGACAGGCAGGATATGGATGGGTTACCATGGTCTAGTTTAACATTCTCTGCAATCTTTTGGTACACTGGAAACTCAGTTGTTTTACAAGCAGGAGATGGTGACTCCCCAAGCTCTTGATACACGTGGAGTTGCCCATTGACTTGGTACAATGAAGCATAGCTGTCAATGGTCTTATGGTCTGAAGTGGACCTTCTTCCTTTGTGCCTATCTAGAAGGCATGCAAATAGGATGAGTCATCTTTGGATATTGTGGGTGATCTTAGGATATTATGGGTCATCTTAGGATATTGTGGGTGAGCTTAGGTCCTCTTAGGATATTGTGGGTTCTCAAGTATACATGTAATTTTAATATCTACAGTGTTCACTTCTAGTATTTGTTGAATCAGAGTTGAATAACTGTTGGTATGAAGCTGTACCGTGCACTGCTTGTATATAAGTACAACTTTTACACATGTACTCTTACCAAATATAAGCACTTCATTTAGTTGAATAGCAAGCCGTCGTCTTCTTCTGCCTATCACCACTTTGATAGAGCAGATCACCGTGGCAATCATAACAATGGAGGCAGCACAACATGCAGACACTCCCAGCCCAATTGCTGCTGAGGGCATAGCCACAGTGGTAGTGAGAGGGGAGTACTCCACTGTGCAGAGATTGGTGGTACTCGTTGCTCCAAGCGATAATACTGTTGTTGTTGTTGCTAATGAACTATTAAGTGTTATCTGCTGTGCCAGTGGGGAAGGGGAGGAGGAGGAGGGGGAGGGTGCCATGATAAGGGTGATAAGTGGAGCTCCAATGTAGTTCAGTGAGGGCTGAAATATTCCACTGACCACATCAGTGCACTGAGCTGGGATATCTCTCTTGTATATCACTGATGAGTTGTCAGTGGCTATTCTCAGAAGAGAGTTATAAGGCAGCTGGATGCCTATGGTGTCTCCCTCGTGGAAGCAGACATTTATAGCAAGACTGTACACGTTGGAACTGGAGACAGCTGAAGCACTGATTGTCAGAAGGACACTTGTATTCAGCTGGTAGAGGTCACTGCTCACAGGAGACTGACCACTGATGGCAGTGTACCTTCTCCATAACTGGAGGTAGAAGCTGATATCCCTTTATCCCTCTCCCAGGTGAGGCAATGGCCATGGTTGTGGTCACCACCAGGATGACAGTGTAGACATCACAGTGACCATGTGGGGCACAAACAAACATGCTATCCTTCCCAATGGGACCAACACTGCCCTTGATGCTTCCAACCACTGACCAAGTGACCTAGACCTTAGACCACTTCCCAGACTGCTGGAGACATCACAGTGCTCTTTAAATGGAATACTAACCGTAGCCTTTGGGGGAGCAAGGCGAGAGTAGATATCCTGGTGGGAGGAGTTTGTGAATGATTGTCTCTCAAGCTAGGGGGAGGGAGGGAGGAAGAGAGAGAGGAGGGAGGAAGGGAGGGAGGAAGGGAGGGAGGGAGAGGAGGTAGGGAGGGAGGAAGAGAGGGAGGGAGGAAGAGAGGGAGGGAGGGAGGAAGAGAGGGAGGGAGGGAGGAAGAGAGGGAGGGAGGAAGGAAGAGAGGGAGGGAGGGAGGAAGAGAGGGAGGGAGGGAGGAAGAGAGAGGAGGAAGGTGAATAGAACTCTAAATGGCTGCACAGCATGCATACTGATGAAGAGACGTGGAAGCCTTGTTCATCCAGCTCTATGAAGAGCCTGTTAACTCCTGTATTTGGCTTCTGTTGTTCATCCTGTGAAGGAGACATACCACACTGCTGAAAGTGACAACTAAAAATCAACACCTCTCCTCCAGAGACCCTCCACTATCCTCCATTACTCAACCACAGACCCTGTGCTATCCTCCACCACTCATCCCCAGACCCTGTGCTATCCTTGCATCTCATCCCCAGACCCTGTGCTATCCTTGCCCCTCATCCCCAGACCCTGTGCTATCCTCCGCCACTCACCCACGCTGGCGGTGAGTTGTGTGTAGAAAGAGAAGGTGGGCGTGGTGGGAGGGGTCTGGTCAGTGTGGCTATTGGGTTCTGGGGCACACTTGGCTTGGAGGTGTGTGTGGAGAGGGTGCAGCTCCTTGGTGGGATGAAGGTAGGGGGTGCAGTGACCTTAGGGTCAGAGTACGGGGTACAAGGAGTACGAGAGGGTGATGCAAGTGGAATGGAATGGCTTGAGGGCATGAGGTCTGCTGTGAGAGATCCTGTTATCTGGGGGTGTGGGTGATGATGTGGTGGGGAGGCGTGGTCAACATCTGCAGGTATCTGTTGGTACACTGGTGATGTCATATTTAAGGTCTCCCCAGCCTCCTGGTACATGTGGACCTGCCCATTGACCTCGTAGGAGGAAGTGATATTGTTCTCGTTATAGCAGGGTCTGGGCACCCCATCCTTCTGTTTGTCTGGTAGAGCATACAGATCTCCATGCTTGGACTCATAGTGGACTATTTCCCCTGGGGAGGAGAGGGGGCACATGGAAGGTCATGTGGGGAGGAGAGGGGGCACATGGAAGGTCGCGTGGGGAGGAGAGGGGGCACATGGAAGGTCATGTGGGGAGGAGAGGGGGCACATGGAAGGTCATGTGGGGAGGAGAGGGGGCACATGGAAGGTCATGTGGGGAGGAGAGGGGACACATGGAAGGTCATGTGGGGAGGAGAGGGGGCACATGGAAGGTCATGTGGGGAGGAGAGGGGGCACATGGAAGGTCACGTGGATCAGCACAAGGGCACAGGTAGTGCCTACCATTAATGTCAGGATCGTCAGGTTTGGCTTTGAGAAGCCCGCTGGCCATCTTGGTGGTACGTTGTCTACTTCTTATAATGAAAGCAACCGTTCCAACGATCCCCACACATAGAAGGAGGCACACTGCACCAGCAACAGCTCCGACAATGAGCTTGCTATCCCCTCCTTTGCTCGTCCTCTTCCCTCCTGTCTCATTGACCGATTTATTGTACATAGTAAACGTGTTTAAAATTCAATTTGAAAATTAATCACAAGATGACCACTGATGGTGCGTGGGCGGACATTTTGCAACTGTGGTACAATGTGGCTTCTCCCGTCGCTGGTGATTGGCGTTTTGATTAGCAACGTTCACGCACAAGGTACGTCGTGCCTCAGGTCCTGCACTGATGTAATCCCCTTCCTCGTCAACTATTTATTTTCCCGTTTGCCAGGGCTTTGGGCCCAGTTGTCATAGCAGATTTTGTAAGCGAGCTCTGTCCGGGGTGACACATTCTGCTAGCGGATTTTGTCCCTCCTTCGCAGAATGTCCCCCCCCCCCCCCCCCCCCCCATCCTCCCCACCTCCCTTAAACCCATAGGCATAGCCCTTTGTGTTTATCAGCGCAGCTTCGGGTACTAGTATGGTCTGACCGATATACCGGTATATCAGTAATAATCAGACCATGACCATTCAGTCACGCCCCGCAGATATTTTGCTACCCAATTGGGCCCTTGGTGAACCAGCTGCCTTTGATATCTCAGTGACATCACCGCTAAATCCTAAAATTGTATCAGCAGCGGGATTGTCAGCTGGGGCAGCTGCGTTGTCCACTGAAGAGTGTAAACACACAGCAAATGACCCCAAATGCAATGTCTTGGGGTGGTGTTGTACACCTCTGGTTGCAGAGTCGTATGGTGCTTGGAACCCATAGATTCTTTTAAAATGCTTGCCATAACATCAGGCAAAACAAAATCAGCTGTGCTGTCTGAGCTGTACAGTAGGCTCAACCTGCATATGGTGAGAGCGAATGCGACAGCGATCCTTTCCAGGTGGCTGCCATCTTAAAATTTAATTAACTGTAGTGTGATTTAAGTGTTGTGTGTATTACGTATATTCTGTTCATGTAAAATATAAATATAACTTGTCAATAAAATAATAATAATAATATCTTGGGTGGATCTGTATCCCTCTGGTGGTGGAATAATACGTAGCATGGGGGAAGGAGGCTTTGGAGGCATTTTCCATGTTGGCCTCTCGCCTAGCCACTTCTTCATCCAGGCCCAAATCCGTGGTATTGTCCGAGCTGTATGGCCGGCTCAATCTCCATTTGGTTAGGGCATATGTGAGGGCTATTTTGTGCAGACTTTCCTGCCCTCTTCAGGAATACATTTGAGTTTGCATGTTGTTTTGTGACTTGTGTGTAGTTATTGTTGCGTTTGTATAATCTGTATACATGTAAAAATAATAATTAATATATAATTAAAATCCGGAAGACTAGCCACCCGACTTGGGCAGCCTAAGTCCGTCACTACAAATCTGATTTATGGCAGATTAAACTTGACCCTGATAAGAGCCAACTCCAGGGCCATTCTATCTAGAGTATGTGTTTGACATTGTGTTGTGTGTTTAAATTGTACATATATATGTTTAAATTGTAAAATATATATATATATTATTATTATTATTATTTTAGTGAAAAATAATTTATATGTATAATGATAATACAAGGAAGACAATAAACACATTATATGTGAAAGTTAGGTCTATGGCGGAGAAGCTATCCTAGAAAGGACAGCTGTGGCATTGGCACAGACCAGGTTGAGGTTCAGCCGACCATAGATCTCGTTGAGTACGATGGATTTTGGCCGGCATGTGGAGGTGGCAAGTCTTTTTATTATTATTAAATAATAATAAACAGGGAATACATTACATAAGGCAAAAACAAACTAAAATAAACCAAAATAGGTAGGTGATAAGTTTTAACATGAGAGAACTGAGCACACATATAAACATAAATTTGTGGCTCTGATGATGGCGAATGTTAAACTAGCCCTCAGCCATCCCATCACTTCTCCATACGACTTTCCCCAATTAAGTCAAATGTGTTCAGAAAGATGCTTAAGATAATAGGTTGCTTCAAGTCCCAAAGCACCATCAACGGAAATGGTGTAAAGGAGGCTCGTCTAGCATTAGCACCATTGTTGTATTTTTTCTTCTTTTCTGCTTCTGCTGATGCTAGAATCGCCGCTACACTTCTGTTAACATGTCATTATTATTACTATTATAATAATAATAATAATTATGATCCATCTCTAGTGTACATGTATATTTTTTTTGATAAAGTGTTATAATATGGCTAACAACAACACAACCTAACATATACTGGCACACTAACACACTCGATCACTCACACACAGAACTAAAAGTCATCTAAACCATCAAAGGAACTTAATGTTCCCAAGACGGAGGTGGAATTTCCTCTCTGGATTGCCACAGAAAGGCGCTGGAGTAAGAATTGGTAGGATTGTGAGTCTCCAGTGGTTTTGTGCAGACGATGGCCAAGGTCCTTAAGAAAGGACAATGTTTCAGCACCAAACACACCAAGAGACTCACATGCTATGGGAACAAAGAAGTATTTAGCTCCAAGAGAAGAATACTTCTTCCTCTTTTGAGATTCAGCCTCTGCTGCTACCAATCCTGGGCCTCTTTCAGCAGTGGAGAGATATGATGGTGCCAAGGTGTCTCTGCATGTAGCATCCCACACAAGGAGTTTCCCCTCTTTCCAGGGAACCATTGAAATTCCATCTGGCCTTTTACCATCAGATCTAGCTACTCCAGAAGGCTCCAAACGAGCAGGTATTTTTGCAGCTGACAGTGTATTGTTTTCCTTGTAGCTATAGTGTTAATAGTTAGGTTGTACATGGAGTTTAACTTTATTATTATAATTATATATAATACCCTGATGCGCCAGAATGCAAGGGCTTTACTGGGAAGAACCATGCAGAAGCTTCCTCAGTTTAGACAAAGCCCTTTTCTTGCTACAATATAATATTATTATTATTATTATTATATTTAACACCGCTTAATATATATTCCGTGAGAATTGAATGTGTTGAACCGACCTTTTCGAAAATTAGTCAAAAAAGTTGCGCATGCTTTTTTAATAAAGCATATTTACTCCATTTGGTATAAATTTTAGCTTTGTAACAGTGCATACAACTTACTTGTATAGAGTGAAACCTACGTTTGTTTATGCCTATAGTGAATAGCATGTTCATAGCTATATAAAATAACATATATTGTGTCTTCCCCCCCCCCTGTCCTTCCAAAATATCCCAATTCCTGCATGAATCCACTGGTCAGCAGGATTTGCTATTCAGTGCATAATTAATACCTAGCTTGCAGAGTTGTGCGGGGCCCATCTAGTGACGTCGAAGGATATAGCAACCTATGTCATTACATCAGAGATGTGTCATCTCTGGTCACATACATGTAATGAAGCATGACCATAAAAGGCTGGCTGTATAAAAACAATTTCACGTCTGCATGACGGTTTGACCACTGAGTGGGCAGTGAATAGTAATTTATCATACAGGTCTGCGGATTAGCTTATTACTTCAGTTTTGATCAGCATGATTGGACTACTAGCTTCAGTAATAACACACAAAATAACGAAATTAGTAGATCCCGTGATGGCGCGCCAATGATGTAATAGTCGTCCCCATGCATTTTGCACATCATTCTCCGTAACGATTGAATAACATAACAACGATTTGTACAAGATATTAGTGACAAGAATTTTGCTGGACACACCAAACTTCAAGAATTTTGTAAAGGATATGTGCATTAATTTGAAACATGTGAGCTGGGTATCAGACCTATGTGGGCTGGGTATCAGACCTCATATCATGCATGTGGGCTGGGTATCAGACCTCATATCATGCATGTGGGCTGGGTATCAGACCTCATATCATGCATGTGGGCTGGGTATCAGACCTCATATCATGCATATCAGATCTTATATCATGCATGTGGGCTTGTTATTGAATGTCATGCATGTGGGTGGGGTCAGGGCCGGTGAGAGAAGCGGGGTTACCTACCCCGGGCCCCAAGGTATAATAGGGACCCCGCGGTCCAAAATTGTATTGTATTATGGCTAAACAGTGGTATGCAGTTTAATCGTACATGTATTATGCATGGATGTATAAAAACTCATATTTGGCCATCTCAAGGGGGAACCCCCTCCCGTGCTCCCCCCCCCCCCCTCGTATTTGGCCAATCTCGAGGGGGACCCCCCCCCCCCCCCCCCCCTCATATTTTCAGGGCCTATGGGGCTCCCAAACGATATGTTACCCCGGGCCTCACTACGGCTCTCACCGGCCCTGTGTGTGGTATCGAGCCTCATATGTCCTACTTTTAATGCTTCTTTTGTGTATGCTTTTGGCTTTGTTTTCAGGACATGCTCAGAACAGCCCTGCTACCTGCGAGCCTGCTAACTGGGTACCACCGGGCTTTCAGGCCATCCTACTAGGAGCCCCCTTCCAACAATATGGAAGCATCACGGCCATTAATGCCACCATGTACTTCAGTGTTCCAAGCTTTGCTCATGCAATATATCTCCAAGTGTGGAGACCTGTCAACCAGTCTACTTTTGCACTTGTTGGACAACAGTATTTCTTCGCGGACCCGTGGGTTACACAATTACCTTCAAACACACTCATGTTTCCAATACAGTTCAGGAACAGCCCTTCTATCCAGCTGTCATTCATTCCCAATGATGTCCTGGGGTACTACGTGATAATGGATGGAGCCTTTAATCAACAGGGTTATGCCTACAGCCTTAGTCCCATTTTGGGGAATTCATCACAGCCACTTTCAATAGATGTGTACACTTCAAACTCAAGTGTTCCCCTTCAATCCATCTCCATCTCTGGGGCCCCCACATACCCTAGTGTGCATCCTTACATCACCATTGCCTATGTGACCTCCTCCCCCTCCCCAAGTGTGGGCGGGGTTCAGAGAAGCACGATTACAGTGCTGGGGGCGTGTCCAGTGTCTTCCTCCATACTGACACCCACCAACTCTCTCATGCCATCTTCTTTATCATCCAGTACCTTGCAGCTGTCCTCTTACTTATTGCCCACCACCCCATTATTGAATGCCACACCCACTTCTCCAAGGTCTGAATCTGCCACCTTTGCTACACCTTTGTATGCATCATTGGGTGTGATCACGGTAGTCTTAGCTCTGGTACTGACTTCTGCCATTTCTGCAGCTACAGTTATGGTTGTCAGATCAAAGAAAGCAAGACAGCATACAGAAACCAGAGAGAATGTAACCAATCAAGATTCAGCATTATAACATAGGAATCCAATTGCAACCAGTGAGAATGTAGCCTACCAGGTTGTAACCAATGTATAGTGGTGGGATGACTAAAGGAACAGAATTCAATACAATAGAAATGTTTACTTATGTATACATAGAGATTTAATTCAGACTATTAAAGCTGCGAAGAGTAAAAGTCCAACTTTCCATTAAACACCACTGGCAAACCCATATTGTATCACATGCATGTATTAGGATCAACCTTAACAAGCAGACACGTATCAATTCATTCACCAGGTAACGTGTAGTTGATACAAATGTGTCCAATTATTGAAGGACATGTACTTCCAGGTAAATTGACTTTGTTTTGCTGCATGCGTGAGTTGAGCAAGTTGGAATTACTAGTTTTAGCTTGGAGTTGTTTAGATCAAAGCAGCATTATATTTTGATCAATGTATTTGCATTCAATGGGAAAAAAATTGCATTCGATGGAAATAATTTAAACTTGAACTGCTCAATTCTTTACCGCTTATAATGCAGTCCTGGAATGTAATAACCTTGGAGTGTTGCAGTATCAAACTTTTTGTCTCTATGTTTCACAGTTACTGCTAATTAGAACAACGGGACAAAAGTTCCAGCTAAAAAGTAGTCTTGCGGGGGTCATGACATAATTATTTGATATTTGAAATCCTTACATCATGGCCAGCGAGACTAAAGAAATTCAGGACTGGATCACAATTGAAGATTAAAATTTCAAATGAAAAGTGTCTTTATTTCCATGAATGATGGCTGTTACCCTGGTTACTGCGAAATATCAAACCTGCTGCTGCATGTGATTATCATACAAAGTATAGCAAAGGTGGCAGATTCGGACCTTGGAGAAGTGGGTGTGGCATTCAATAATGGGGTGGTAGGCAATAAATAAGAGGACAGCTGCAAGGCACTGGATGATAAAGAAGATGGCATGAGAGAGTTGGTGGGTGTTAATATGGAGGAGGACACTGGGCACGCCCCCAGCACTGTAATCAGGCTACTCTGAACCCCGCCCACACTCCGGGAGGGGGAGGAGGTCACATAGGCGATGGTGATGTAAGGATGCACACTAGGGTATGTGGGGGCCCCAGAGATGGAGATGGATTGAAGGGGAACACTTGAGTTTGAGGTGTACACATCTATTGAAAGTGGCTCTGATGAATTTCCCAAAATGGGACTAAGGCCCAAGGTAAAACCCTTAGTGCTTTGCCTCCAATGCAAGCACAGTTGGCTAGCTAAAACTATAACCGTGATCACAGCATGTCCCGTGAGAAATTGCAGTCAGACGATTGCATTATAAAATTTAGGGAGTGCGTAGCAGTGGCAGATCCAGAGTTTTGGGGGGGGGGGGGGGGGGTGGGGGGTCATTGATCACAACTTGTTACATAACATGTTTGTGACGATGGATTACATCACTGCACTGGTGTAACTATAATAGAAGGTGCACGTGTTTATACTGTATAAATATTATTTATAATTATTATTTAACCTGCTTAATTGCGCAACATTATTAAATACTGAGCACGATGGGATATAGTATGAGCACGCCAACAAGAGCCAAGTCTTCATTTGGCATAACTATTCTGGAGGTCTGGGTAGAGGTTTCTGGAGCAGGCCATGGGGGCACCCAGCTCAGTCACTAGCTCCCCACACTGCCTGTCCTCTTCACACCACTCCAGTAGCTCCTCCACTGGCCTCCTCAGCTGGCGGTACAGCTCTGAGAAAGATGGTCGCTTAGCAGCCTTCGGATTCCTAATAAGGAAAGGAATCCTTTTATGCTGATGCTAATAAGGAAATATCAAATATTTACAGTATGCCAGGTCCCTCATATTGTCGAAACACTCCACGCTGGCCCCTCCCATCACACACATTCATCCACATCATGCCAGCTCCTCCCACATGCCACCCTAGCTCCTCCCACATGCCACCCCAGCTCCTCCCACATGCCACCCTAGCTCCTCCCACATACCACCCTAGCTCCTCCCACATACCACCCTAGCTCCTCCCTGGCCCCTCCTACCCTGGTCCCCATCATTCTTTATGATATTAGAGTGGTACAGAAAAAATCATTTTGTGCAGTAGAACAGGACTATAGTGACTCTTCACCCTGAGGGACCCTCAGCTCTCATGAGGACTATAGCACCCTGAGGGACTCTCAGCTCTCATGAGGACTATAGCACCCTGAGGGACTCTCAGCTCTCATGAGGACTATAGCACCCTGAGGGACCCTCAGCTCTCATGAGGACTATAGCACCCTGAGATACCCTCAGCTCTCATGAGGACTATAGCACCCTGAGGGACCCTCAGCTCTCATGAGGACTATAGCACCCTGAGGGACCCTCAGCTCTCATGAAGACTATAGCACCCTGAGGGACCCTCAGCTCATGTGGACTATAGCACCCTGAGAGACTCTCAGCTCATGAGCACCCAAACATCTATTGGTAGCTCTCAGTGATGTCATTCTTCTGCTAAACACTTTGTACTGCTGTTGCCCCAACATTACCTAGGCTGGCTAGGTTCTTAGTACTGTACTCCACCCACCATGTTCAGTGAGCTAACACCTTACCAGCACTGCACCATAAGTCCATATATAGTCCTGGGACATCCTGGGGGAGGTGGCTGGCAGTATCCACTGGTTACCAAGTCAGCCAACTAAAACATATATGATGTGGCAACATTAGGATGAGGTGTGGGAGGGACACAGGGGGAAGTACAGGAGGTGTGGGAGGGACACAGGGGGAAGTACAGGAGATGTGGGAGGGACACAGGGGGAAGTACAGGAGGTGTGGGAGGAGGGGACTGTGTGCACACACATTAGGCAATCCCTATCATATAACACACCCTTCTGATACCTCTACCCATGAAGACACACTTCCACCCTATCAATCATCAAGGACACACCCTCTCTCCTTCCACCTTGCTCAGGGACACCACACCCACCATACACCATCCCTCCTCAAGGACACACCTCTCTCTCCTCTCAAGGTTAGTCACCATTCCTGTGGTGACTTCAAACAATGTTCTATTCACCATAACTACACTAGCATTCCAGGGGTATGGGGAAACATACTACCAGACAGAGAACATATGAACACTATTCAAAGAATGAGTTGTGTGGCTTGCATAGGGTAGCATCACATCAGCAATAATCAGTGCTTCTTAATAAGTGATAGCAACACCGAAATGTTCCCTTTAGTTAGTTCACTGTTGGCCATCTTTTCCTCCTCCCCCTCCTCTTCCTCCCACACACACATCTCTGGCTGACCTTCTCTAAGGATTCATTTTCGAATGGCTTGTGGCCCAGTGACCACACCTCATACAGAACCATTCCAAAGCTCCACACATCACTGGCTGTGTTGTACTGGTGATGTTCAATGGCCTGGGGAAGAGTGAGAATGCAATGTAACTATGTGCTTTGTAAATACGTGTGTGCACCTCATACCACCTCATACCACACATATCAATAGTCCATGTATGGGGCAGCCACAGAAGACACACATGACACACATGTACAAGCTGCATGCCTTATGCTTGTATTACACACACACACACATGCACACATACACACACATACACACACATGCACACACACATACACACACACATGCACACACGCACATGCACACACACATATGCACACACACACACACACACACACATACACACACAGTTGTATACCTCAGGTGCAGACCACTTCAGAGGTATCATCCCTCCTTGGGACTGATAGATACCAGCATAGCTTTGTGCCAAGTCTCTGGCCATTCCAAAGTCACCAATCTAAAAGCAAACCACCCAAAGGCTGTAACTGTGATATAATATGTGTGCACATACACACACACACAAACACACACACACATACACACACACACACACACACACACACACACACACACACACACACACACACACACACACACACACACACACACACACACACACACACACACACACACACACATGCACACATAGATGTACCTTGCACCTCAAATCTTCAGTAAGGAAGATATTTCTGGCAGCCAGATCTCTGTGTACATAGTTCTTCTTTGAGAGGTAGGTCATCCCACAGGCAATATCCTTGGCAAAGGCAATGAAGGTTTTAGGTAGGCTTGCAGGAATGGGAATGGGACTGGGGAGTCGTGTGCTGTGAATGGAAGACAAATGATTTAATGTACAGTCTAACAAGATAAACATACCCTCCCTCCCCTTCCCCCTCCCATTTATGTCACACACAGAACACCCATACTTTCAGCCCATATACATGTTACCTACCTCCCCACACCCAGAACATGTTACCTCCTCCCCATGCCCAGAACATGTTACGTCCTCCCCATGCCCAGAACATGTTTCCTCCTCCCCATGCCCAGAACATGTTACCTACCACATGCCCAGAACATGTTACATACCTTCCCTGTGGTCTACATGACAAGACAAAGTTCCTGAGGTCACCATTGGGTACCAGTTCTAATAACATCACTACCTGAAAATAGAAAAGTTACAAATGGAATAACGTTGGAGTTTATAGACTCACAGGGTCTCCCACGGTAACCACTCCATACAGCTTGACCACGTTGGGATGGGAGAACTGCCCCATGATGGCTGCCTCCTGAAGAAACTTGACCTTGTCTTCCTCAGAGGCTCCATCTTTTAGCGTCTTCATGGCCACCTCAAAGTGCCCTCCAGGAAATGTCCACACTCCTTTGCACACAGTACCAAAGTTACCAGAACCCAAGGTACTCACAACACTAAGAGTGCATGTGTGTGTGTTTGTGTGTGCATTTGTGTGTGTGCATGTGTATGTGTGTAAGAGTTACTTATCATATTGCTTTCCGCTGAAATTTTTTATCTTTAGTTCATCACTTACCTCAGGTCATTCCGATGGATCTCCCTGTACTTCCTTCTTGACAGCACATCGTAGAGCTCCTTGGTGGAGGAGGGAGGGTCCCAGAACATCTCGTTTTGCTCAATGGGACTTGGATCATTGTGGTCATAATTCTGAGGTGAATTTGGACAAGGACAGTAAGCATGTGGATTTAACCCAGGAAGAAATATTATTAACCATTGGCTTGGGGCCACCACATCCAACACAGAAAACCACTATCACATCTAGCAGTTGCTCTCATTAAAGTTCTGATGGAACATGTTGAGACCCTGGCATGGTAAAGTGCAAAACCCAAAACATTTGTATCATCTTATTGTTAAGAGTCCACTCTTGACAGTATGCCATGTGCACATTGTTATACATCTACTAACCATTCCTTTGAAATGAGTGAGGCAAGAGTAGCCATCTTGTGCAGTCCCCAGGACCTGCTGCTGTCCCTGCTATTAGACAAATAAGAATGCAAGAATGTCAGGAGACCAAAATGGAAGAGCAAGCAAAGAAGAAGATGAGTTGGAGGGAAGGAGAGAGAAGGGAGGGGAGGAGGGGAGGATCAGAGTATACGTACTGGTAGTGCAGTTGATGAGGAAGTGGTGCCTCCTTTGTCCTGATCAACTAACAGCCTATCAATTAGCCAATGTTTTTCATCCTAAAGCCAAGAGCATTTAGTGAGACATTTTGTGTGCATGCAGTCCACCTTTAATACTAATAGTCCCTCCCTCTCTTCCTCACTCCCTCCCTCCCTCTCTCCCTCACTCCCTCCTCCCTCCCATGGCCTTAACTCACACTAAAATTGCCTGAATTTGTCAGAAAACCAGAGGAGTGAGAAAATGGTAGAGGTGGGAGTGTCTGATGATGGTTAGAGATGGAGGGGATACCATTGGAGTGGGCACAGTCTGAAGATGCAGCAGCAATGTTTCCTACAGAGCTTCCCATTGGGATGGATGGCAATGATAAACCTTGGGGAAGGGTGCTATGAGGTGATAGGTGGAGGTGTGGCAAGTAACTTACTGTAGCATGATAAGTTTGGCTCAGAAACAAATGTACTGCTGAGACGGGACAGGCAGGATATGGATGGGTTACCAAGGTCTAGTTTAACGTTCTCTGCAATCTTTTGGTACACTGGAAACTCAGTTGTTTTACAAGCAGGAGATGGTGACTTCCCGAGCTCTTGATACACATGGAGTTGCCCATTGACTTGGTACGATGAAGCATAGCTGTCAATGGTCTTATGGTCTGAAGTGGACCTTCTTCCTTTGTGCCTGTTATCTAGAAGGCATGCAAATAGGATGGGTCATCTTTGGATATTGTGGGTGATTTTAGGATATTGTGGGTGAGCTTAGGTCATCTTAGGATATTGTGGGTGATCTTAGGATATTGTGGGTGAGCTTAGGTCATCTTAGGATATTGTGGGTGATCTTAGGATATTATGGGTCATCTTAGGATATTGTGGGTGAGCTTAGGTCATCTTAGGATATTGTGGGTTCTCAATTATGACATTTACATGTAATTTGAATATCTACAGTGTTCTAGTATTTGTTGAATCAGAGTTGAATAACTGTTGGTATGAAGCTGTACCTTGCACTGCTTGTATATAAGTACGACTTTTGCACATGTACTCTTACCAAATATAAGCACTTCATTTAGTTGAATAGCAAGCCGTCGTCTTCTTCTGCCTATCACCACTTTGATAGAGCAGATCACTGTGGCAATCATAGCAATGGAGGCAGCACAACATGCAGACACTCCCAGTCCAATTGCTGCTGAGGGCACAGCCACAGTGGTAGTGAGAGGGGAGTACTCCACTGTGCAGAGATTGGTGGTACTCGTTGCTCCAAGCGATAATACTATTGTTGTTGTTGCTAATGAACTATTAACTGTTATCTGCTGTGCCAGTGGGGAAGGGGAGGAGGAGGAGGGGGAGGGTGCCATGATAAGGGTGATGAGTGGAGCTCCAATGTAGTTCAGTGAGGGCTGAAATATTCCACTGACCACATCAGTGCACTGAGCTGGGATATCTCTCTTGTATATCACTGATGAGCTGTCAGTGGCTATTCTCAGAAGAGAGTTATAAGGCAGCTGGATGCCTATGGTGTCTCCCTCGTGGAAGCAGACATTTATAGCAAGACTGTACACATTGGAACTGGAGCCAGCTAAAGCACTGATTGTCAGAAGGACACTTGTATTCAGCTGGTAGAGGTCACTGCTCACAGGAGACTGACCACTGATGGCAGTGTACCTTCTCCATAGCTGGAGGTAGAAGGATGAGTCAGCACTCACTCCCCCCATCAAGGTAATGTTCAACATCTGAAGGCATCCCTGGCAGGAGAAATTCATTTGTGGTATAATATACTGCAGTGGTTGGCCGTTTGAGGACACGTAGGGTAGCGGTGCAGCACCGACCGGAGAGCGAGGGGTAAGGGAGGAGGGCGGGATACTGCAACTGAGCGAGGCACCGTTTTGGCGCCGCGGTGCTACATTTGACAGAAGGAAGCTGTAAACACTGGAACAGCAAGAAATACTGTTGAGCGGGTCGCTATATAAGCTTATTAAATAGTAGGCGCAGGTACTAGCCGTCTGGCATTGCGTTGGGTAAGCCTGTTGTAAGCAGGACAGACAGGTTGTCCATAAGATGTCAGAAGCTTGGGGGATTGGGTTCTGGCACGGTACTGTTATACACGATTCGCAATCTGTGGACAAGAGCCACGTATAGCATAAATACGCACAACTGTGCGGCATTCATGGCGAGCGTACCTTGAGTCTTAGCGAAGCAAATCACTGTACCGATCAATATTATTGAAGCGAGGAAACGGGTGCCTCGACGTCGTGATACGTTAGTGGTAGCCAACATCCCTGTAGTAGTCTGCAAGCCGCCACTGCAATTTACACGTGCATGATATACATGAAACGCACCGCCAGCCGGCGATATATTTTACTAATTCTTGTTGACATGATATGCGGAGAATTCAGTCCTCTTCGCATTCATGTACACAATTATGCTGACCTGTGTAGCGTGAAATTTAGTACGCGTATATGTATAGTTATGCAAGATAAACCCTCCAGACCCCGGGAGGCACTCATAAACATTGCTGTAAGAGCTAAACATCCCTAGGACCTAGCCTGTGATTTTTTAAAAATCTTGCGCAAATGACGTCACAGCTACGCTCATTCTGCGACTGCGTTCGATTGCTATTTGTGCCGTCACTAGATGTTTGTATCTACATCAAATATGCACCAAGACGCGTCCGCTCAGTTCGTATACACTATAGGCAAGTCATTAGTCATGCATGACGTCAATATTCACCCCAAATGCACGAAGATATAGTTTCATAATCATGATTTTCATCCAGCGATTTAATAATAGCATTCATTCTCTAATTAGTCTGCCACAATGCTAGTTTACTATAGTATAGAGAAGTATGGGCTTATATTCAATCATTAGTTCAGAGCGTCATATATATGGACGTATATTATCGTGGTCAGGCACACAGACAATTTTAACTCGTGACCGCTCTCGGAACGTGAGTAACGCCGTACATGTTATTATGTAAGTCGAGTAACGTATACCAAAAACTACCAAAACCCCGGCCGTACACATTTCCATAGCAAATTGAGCACTAATATGAGAGGACAACAAAGCAATTAGCGAAATTAAAACCCGCGCCGAAAGAGCTAGTACGCAACTACGAGAACATTGCCGCATCAAAGGGAGGGGGCCGAGAGCCGTGTACGATATCGGGGCCCTTATTAATATATGCTGCTTACTATTTATGTATATATGCCGACATACCGTATTTTCTGCCCTTTATTACACAATACTTGTTGCACGTTGCTCACAGGTGAAAGTCGGCATGCATATTCATTGTAGTTTCCCACATGACGTAACGATTATCTAAACAGTAATTACATCATGTTGGTCTTGAGGACGAGTCAACTATTTGGGTATGCACGTACATGTAATGATTAGCATTGCATGGATACACCTAAGAATGATTTCGAGATTTGAACATGCATATATTCCAACTCATGCCGGTGCAGGCGTCTCAGCCTCTGCTTCAAAATGTTGTCTATATGGGCATAGTATGGTGGCTTTATCTCTGACCCCGGCCCACTTGAAACACGACCAAGGAACATGCACGTGTAACTGTTAATATTATAATTATGCCTCGTCACCCAAAATGCCGGCTTGATTCATTTTAAAAGTTCCATTAGACAAAAGCAAACCAACCACAGAAGATGACGGTATAATTAAACATTCATTTGTTGCTAGCCTCGCCTTCTGTGTAACTTCCAACCCAGCTGCAGTCCACTGGGAAATTTCAAGTCTTTCATTTCAAATCTTTTATATTAGCCAACGGGTCATCCTTTGGAGTCCCTGCTAGCCAGGGCCGGGCCAATTTAGTCACGCAGTTGGCCCATGCGATAAGGATGACAGCACTGCATTCATCATCATGGCAGAATGAACAGACGATTTTAACCCGTAATGTCTCAATTTTTTACGCCACGTCATACATGTACCTGCAATTATTTCTAAAAACACTATATACATGTATAAACAGTTTTAACTTGTGATAATCGGCTTGGAACAGCATGCGATAGATATCACAGTGCCACTCCCTTGGAATAGAATTTCATAAGTATAGCTAAGCTAACTGTCTAATCAGGTTCTCTATAAATTAGATGCAACCCCCTATAAAGTGTTAAAACGGAAAATCTCTGCATGGGCTTAGAAGGAATGACGTACGTGGTATATAGAAATGCCAGCAGTGTGTGAATATATTAGAATTCATACAACCCCTACCACACTGTGTTTTCCCAAGGGATTACCCTCCAGGGATTTACTAAATCAAAACTTAGTTACAGGGGAGATGCACCAGTCCCCAGCCCTTATCACGGAGGTGTAATAATCATCAAGGTGTACCAGTCCCCAGCCCTTATCACAGAAGTGTAATAGTCCCTAGCCCTCATCAAGGTGTACCAGTCCCCAGCCTTTATCAGGGAGGTGCAATAGTCTCTAGCCCTCATCAAGATATACCAGTCCCCAGCCCTCATTGTATAGGTGAGGTGTACCAGTCCCCAGCCCTCATCAAGAAGGTGCACCAGTCCCCAGCCCTCATCAAGAAGGTGTACCAGTCCCCAGCCCTCATCAAGAAGGTGCACCAGTCCCCAGCCCTCATTGTATAGGTGAGGTGTACCAGTCCCCAGCCCTCATCAAGAAGGTGCACCAGTCCCCAGCCCTCATCAAGAAGGTGTACCAGTCCCCAGCCCTCATCAAGAAGGTGCACCAGTCCCCAGCCCTCATCAAGAAGGTGTACCAGTCCCCAGCCCTCATCAAGAAGGTGCACCAGTCCCCAGCCCTCATCAAGAAGGTGCACCAGTCCCCAGCCCTCATCAAGAAGGTGTACCAGTCCCCAGCCCTTATCAGGAGGTGCTGGCATTTGAGGCTGTTAGAAGGTGAAGGTATACTTATTTCAGTGTACACTACTACATAGCTCATCAGCACACTGATGTTGAATTTGTCCAGAAACGCTTAGTTATTGTCTGTTCTACTTAAATGTTACCCTAATGGATTTTTAAAAAGCCACAATATTGGGTGCTGATGTGCTGGAGCCATGGAGGGTGGGGTCATGTAGGGTGGGGTCATGGAGGGTGGGATTGTGGGGTGGTGGGATCATGGGGTGGTGGGATCATGGGGTAGTGGGATCATGGAGTGGTGGGATCATGGGGTGGTGGGATCATGGAGTGCTTGGTGCCCTTGACACAAGCTGTTCTTCACAGCTGCAAATGGATATATGATTAAGTGAACATGAGCAGGCTGTCATCAACTCCAAATTATTATTATCCAAATCTTTGTGGCAAATAATTTATAACAACACATATACATACGTATAATATGGAGCTATCTGGTAGTTTTACCATAACAACAACACAAATATCAGTAGCAGTATTTATGCTGTTATTTGGAGTTGACGATATGTCTGCTGGAGGTCTTTGTATAACCCCGCCCCCTCACTCAGGGGTGCCCCAAGAACAGAGGCTTGGGGTGAGACTTCTCTGTCAGAAGATGACCAAGCTAAGATGGTGTCATCAGAGGCACTTAGGTACTCTTGAATTTCTGCAAAACTTGGTCGATAGCTGTGTTGAGGGTTCCTGGGGGAATGGAAAGGGTAGATGGGATTGGAGAGGGTATAGGGATGAGGGGTGAGGGAGTATGCTTTCCTTCTAATACCATGGGCTCACTTACCAGCACTTTACCATGACCTCATATATTCCCCTGGGGCACCCTGGGGGTGGGGGCTGACAGTAACCTTCTTGCACTAGCCTCTTGGCCTGTGTACACAACAAGAGAGGCTATCTGAAATGAACACATGCCTATGTCTGCACTACCATAGCCACACCTTCTCTGGGCCATAGTTGGCCAATGGTCTGCTTCCACATGACCATATCTCATACAACAACATTCCATAACTGTAGACATCACTGGATGTGCTGAACTTTCCATCCATGATGGCCTGTATATGTGTCAGGGGCTCAAAGGAGTGTGTGGTACAAGCCATCAGTAGACTGCCTTACCTCTGGAGCTGACCATTTGAGTGGGCTGATTCCCATGTTCTCAGGAGTGTCATCGAGCAAACCAAAGTCACAAATCTGCACATGATTCTCTCACTGAATGTTTCGGTCAAGGAGGTGTACATACCTTGCATTTGAGGTCTTCTGTCAACAGGATGTTTCTTGCAGCTAGATCTTTGTGTACAAATCCTTTATATGAGAGATATTTCATGCCACAGGCGATGTCCCTGCTGCAAAGCAGAAGGAAGGTGGGTGTGGGAGGTGGTCTTTCTCCAGGCCTACAGGATGAATGGTCATATGAAGATATAATCCAACCTGTTCCTTGATAAATATGCATTTGTGCATCATAGTATATCATGCTGTAAGCTTACATCGCTATCATACTAATAGCTAAGTTAAAGGACACCATCCACATGCCCCTTCTAAAGATCGTAGTTAAGTACCCAGACCTTGCTGTACACCTACACTTTAATACTTCCATTAATAGTTAATAACTCAATAGCTAATAATCTTATGTGGTCATGTAAGACATACGTGTGGTAGTTCCTGAGGAATGAAGACAGGTCACCTCTGGGCATCAGTTCTAACACTATCATTGGCTGCAAGAGTACTCTGGTCATGTATTTCACGACTCTGTTTTTCATAAACTCACAGGTTCTCCAACAGTGACCACTCCATGCAGCTTGACCACATTGGGGTGGAAGAACTGTCCCATAACTGCAGCCTCCTGGAGGAACCTGACCTTTGCCCCCTCTGCTATGCTTGGCTTCATGACCTTTACAGCCACAGCTAACTTCCCACCAGGGAAGCTCCACTGGGCCTTGTACACTGTACCAAAAGCACCACTTCCAAGCTGATCACCAACTCTGTAACATGGAACCACCGATAACACCCCATCTGTACCCTGCATGCATGTTCTTACATAATATCATCCCTCAAGATCTCTCTAAATCTATGTTTAGAAAGCTGCTCATAAAGCATGACATCATTAGATGCTGGTTGCCAAAACTGTCCGTTGTCATTGAAAAACTTCCTTTCTTTTTGTATGTGTGTTCTTGATACCTGAGAGGGCAGGACATCATTCAGGGTGGTCTCACTGCAGGCACCTAACTCACCTGAGACCATTGCTTTTCACCATGCTTTAATATATGCTTCCTCTGCCTCTGTGTGTGGTGCAGTTTTTGTGTTACCATGTGTCGTGTTATGATATAGGGTGTTACGATCATCCACATTTGTGATGGTCATGTGATGGTCATGTGATGGTCCCACAACCAATATTCCATATAGCTATCGTATATCAGGTGCTAAGTCACATGAATTTTTAGATAAACTAATGATTTTGCAACTCTGTACTTTTAGACAAACCATAACGGTACCTTCCCCCATACTACAAAAACCTTGCCCACTCTATATAGTTGATACAACACTTATATTACATTCCTTCCTTACAGCATTGGGCACGCAGACTCCATATTTAGGTGACTCATCATTCTGTGCCCTCTAGAAAAGGTGCATGTAATATATGAGGTAACAAGTTATGATGAAATGCAGAGAAGTTACCAGCTGTTCTTCCAGCACATGATAGCGATTACCAGTCACTGGGTCCCTCTATAAAAACAGATTGCCAATATGGTGTGGGTGTGTGTTCCCCATGTGGCATACCTCTGTAGTCTCAAGGACATGGTATATGTTGGCTTTTTGCTGCCAAGCAACAGTACATAATAATTAACGACATAACTAACCAATCCATAGATAACCTGTGCCGTGTGCCGGCATGCTGACCTGGTGTGAAGGAGCTGTTACATCGAAGGAGAGTAGGGATGATCCCAGGGATGTGTCATCATCTGAGGACAGGGTGGTGGTGGTGACCTTGGGGTGCACATAAGGGGCAGTGAAGGTCTCGTTATAACATCGCCCGTAAAGCACTTGCCTTAGTCTCATCTATGGAACTTCCAGTCTGGTCCAGTGTGTGGAAAAGTGGATTGAGAGGCCTTGGGGGAAGCTCCTATGCAGGATGTATATGCATGTCATTCTACATGAGGTCTTAAAATATATATCTGTACCTTGCTTGGGTCTTCCAAGGTGTGATAGAGGTGGGGCTGTCAAGGGAGGAGGAGGAGGAGGAGGAGGAGGAGGAGGAGGAGGAGGAGGAGGAGGAGGAGGAGGAGGAGGAGGAGGAGGAGGAGGAGGAGGAGTAGGAGGAGGAGGAGGAGGAGGAGGAGGAGGAGGAGAAGGAGGAGAAGGAGGAGGAGGAGGAGGAGGAGGAGGAGGAGGAGGAGGAGGAGGAGGAGGAGGAGGAGGAGGAGGAGGAGGAGGAGGAGGAGGAGGAGGAGGAGGAGGAGGAGGAGGAGGAGGAGGAGGAGGAGGAGGAGGAGGAATCCCTGCATATTTGAAAGCATATTAATGGTCTTACCCTTCGTGCAGTGTCTAGCTCTCTTGGATTGTCATACACATCATCCCTTGCTCTCTGTTGGATCAAGTTGGTGTGGTTTAAGGGAGGAGCTGTGAACTGCATGACATACCGCTGTTCCCATGGCAATATCATGCCGATGTGGGGATGTAGGAGGGTATTCATTTGGTAAGTCTACAGGCTGATCTCTGTGTGATGGTGATGGGGTCATTAGATTGCTAGGAAGGTTCAGTGAAGACAGTGCTTCTGATGGCTGAAAGGAAATACAGAAGTAGAAGTTAAGGAAAGGAAGGGGAAAGGAAGGGGAAAGGAAGGGGAAAGGAAGGGGAAAGGAAGGGGAAAGGAAGGGGAAAGGAAGGGGAAAGGAAGGGGAAAGGAAGGGGTAAGGTAGTAAAATCTAATGCATCCCTTAGTGTATTTTACTTGTGATTATAGATACCTGTGGTTCTGGGGACTGGGGGGCCAGGGAACACGGACCAATGCTATCAGTGGTCAGAGATAGGGAGCTGCGAGAAGTGGATCCTGCCTGCCGTACCTCGTGGCTGGAGAACAGTTCTGACTGACGGGGCACGTCGTATTTCACACTCTGCCCATCTTCAGTTCTGAAAGTTGTCTGTTCACGCCTACTCTTGGGAAGTTTGCCACCTAATGTATGGGAGGGAGGGGAGAGGTGGAGGGGAGGGAAGAGGGATGGAGGGGGAGATGCATGTGAGCTTTAGTTTGTGAGCAGTTTTCCAGCTAACAGTTTTATGCATTTTATGCACTATGGTTTACTTTATTCAATGCATGCAATGACCAGTGCAGCAAGAGCAGCACAAAGGTGGTGTGTGTGTGTGTGTGTGTGTGTGTGTGTGTGTGTGTGTGTGTGTGTGTGTGGTGTGGTGTGTGTGTACATGCACTGCTCACTCTCAAAGGTCTTGAATGATATCTCGTCCACATTTTGGACTTCATTCCCATCAACGCGATCTGGGCCTTTATTTTTCCTCCTCCTGCATACTATAAGGGCCACCACCAATGCTGCTATGAGCACCACCAGCAGTAAGACTCCAGCCCCAGTGCTGGCACCAGCTATCAGCTGTATGGGTGGCTGAGATAACTCGGATGGCACCACTGTTGATGTAGGCTGCACTGTTCCTCCAAGGGAAGCTGTTGATGAGGGGAAGATATACTGGAGTGAGGACCCCAATGGAGGTGTGGCTAAGGATGTGGACAGTGATGGGGTGGGAGTTGGTACTGTGACTAAGGCAATCAGAGGTCTCCCTGTGAGGTTGGTTGAGGGCTGAAATGTTCCATTGAAATTGATATTGTCAGTGCATGTGCTAGGGATCTGCCTCATGTATGTGGTAGATGAGTTGTCAGTGGCTATTCTCAGAAGAGAGTTATAAGGCAGCTGGATGCCAATGGTGTCTCCCTCATGGAAGCAGACATTTATAGCAAGGCTGTACACGTTGGAACTGGAGACAGCTAAAGCACTGATTGTCAAAAGGACACTTGTATTCAGCTGGTAGAGGTCACTGCTCACAGGAGACTGACCACTGATGGCAGTGTACCTTCTCCATAGCTGGAGGTAGAAGGATGAGTCAGCACTCACTCCCCCCATCAAGGTAATGTTCAACATCTGAAGACATCCCTGACAGGAGAAATTCATCTGTGGTATAATGTACTGCAGTGGTTGGCCGTTTGAGGACACGTAGGGTAGCGGTGCACCTGAGGTCTGAGGAGATACAGGCGACGAGAAGGGGGGCGTGGCACTGCAGTTCGGCGCCAAGGCGGGTCGGTAGTTTTGTACGAGCGTCATCAGTTTACTGGTTATGAGCGAACAACATTGCGCTAATGTGTTTGTCGGAGACGGCGAAAAATACATATTATAGCAATCTGCAGATTGTAACGATGTGCACATTGTTAAGCAGGGCTGACAGGATGCCCACATGCCGCTAAAGGACAAGGGTGTACTCTGGCACGATTGCGTAAGACACGTCACGCAATCTGACAAGGAAGGGAGTACGTCTGATTACATCAGTGCAGGACCTGAGGCAGGACGTACCTTGCGCGTGAACGTTGCTAATCAAAGCGCCAATCACCAGCGACGAGAGAAGCCACATCGTGCACGGCTGCATGATATCCGCCCACGCAGCTTGTTATGATGGAATGTAATTAATAGGACCGCGTTCTATAATTTTTTTTTTTTTTAAACAACATCACGCGTAATGGTGATGTAATCCATGCGGCCGGCTACTGTATAATTGAGTCTGGGAACGAGGTATGGAAGGGAATGTTACACTGTTTTTCTTTATAGTCTACGCACGATATTATCCGGTCGTACCAGAGATTCTATATATAATCTCAGGTCGTACGATCGTCGGAGTCTAGTTAATTCCACTGCCATGTAAGGCCCAGGGGGCAGATCCAGGATTTGTCACAAATAGTTTGGTCCGCGTCCAATTTCGGTCCGCCCGGACCCGGACAAAATTATCACGTGACAATTTCTAGCTCTAGCTTACCTAGCGGTTAGTTCGTTAATGGTTAGCCACTTATGCAGTGAGTGTATTTTTTTCAATAACAAATACATGTGGTTTATGTTATAGCGCTGAAGAGCAATATTTTATTTGCGTATAGCTATGCATAGAGAGAGTGCTAACGAAGAAGCATACAGTACTTACTATATTAGTTAGCATTTGCTCACTTTAGCAGTGGGGGGGGGGGGGGGGGGGGGGGGGGGCATAAATGAATTTCAACACTGCAGGGAGGAGTGCTAAGATGATGTAAGATCACCAGTCCACAACCATAGACGAGGAAAGGGATTACATCAGTGCAGGACTTACTTGAGCTTGAACGTTTCTCATCAAAGCGCCAATCACCAGCGAGCCATAATGTTATTCTTGTTTTGTTTGTAATGTGTATTTGTTTGTACTATTTAAAATATTGAATTATAATGTAATTATGTAATTATTTCGCAGTACAGCAATACACAATTGATTGCCCTCCTCCATTTGAAAAACAAAACCAATCGAAAAATTACAGTGCACACTAGACTGCAGAACACATCTTGACATTAATATATACCTTCTCTGAACTGCTCCTGTACATGATGGTGTACTGCCTGAGCTAATAAATGTACCTTCTGAGCTAGAGTTCCCCTCTGAGCTAGAATTCCCCTTCTGAGCTAGAGTTCTCCTTCTGAGCTCAAGTTCCCCTTCTGAGCTAGAGTTCCCCTTCTGAGCTAGAGTTCCCCTTCTGAGCTAGAGTTCCCCTTCTGAGCTAGAGTTCCCCTTCTGAGCTAGAGTTCCCCTTCTGAGCTATAGAGTTCCCCTTCTGAGCTAGAGTTCCCCTTCTGAGCTAGAGTTCCCCTTCTGAGCTAGAGTTCCCCTTCTGAGCTAGAGTTCCCCTTCTGAGCTAGAGTTCCCCTTCTGAGCTAGAGTTCCCGTTCTGTTCTGAGCTTCTAAACAGGCACAGAAATGACATGATGTACACGTAGGCCAACATATATAGTTCATATACCCTATTGTTAAGTGACCAGGAGGGGGGGTTATACTGCTCCGCATTATAATGCACCTAAGCACTGCATGAAACGTAACTGAAAGTGAGTCCACAAGTAACTGCTTTCCTGCAACATGCAGACTGCAGGGACCAGTTTAGTTAGTCAAGGTGGACCAAGTGCTAGGGCTATAGATAGACCTCTGTTGATAGTATGTAAGTCCAAACCAGCAGAATAAACACTTGTACAATATCTGTTGGATTGTATTGGCATCAGCAGCATGGAAATTCTTAGCAGTCTTATTAAAATCACACTGAGAAAAGACCTGAATTATTTCCAGTTACACTAGCATAGTTCTATTACAATATGGTTGCACTGCTCTGACAATGTGCTGGTGTGGAAACTACTACACAGGCAGAGACAGTTCAGTCATAAAATACATGCACTGGAGTTCTGGGTAGAGCTGGTCCCCAGCCTCAAGAGCAGCTCCAACCTTGGTGCATAGGGGGTGGGTCAAGGCATCCTCTTCTGTCCAGTGCAAGAGGTGGGCAGTGGGCCTGGAAAACTGACAAACTAGTTCACCAAATGATGGCCTGCAAGTTGAGCATGGATGCCTGAGAACGGAGCATGTGTGTGTGTGTGTGTGTGTGTGTGTGTGTGTGTGTGTGTGTGTGTGTGTGTGTGTGTGTGTTTTTGTGTGTGCGCGTGTGTGTGTGTGTGTTTGTGTGTGTGTGTGTGGACCATTATATTACTGAGAGGCATTAATTAGGTTGTTTCTTATTATCCACTAACCAGCAGTGCATCATAACTTCAAACACAGCTCTGGGACATCCTGGAGGTGGAGAGAGGCGTGCTCCCTTGTCAATACAGGCAACTGTCTCGTGGTTAGTTAGTGTTTCAAACGGCTTGCGTCCTAAAGACCATATCTCAAACAGCACACACCCAAAGCTCCACACATCACTGGCAGTGGAGTATTTTTTGTAGTGAAGAGCCTAACCAGAGAAGAGGTGGGTCAAGGGAAGGGTGGGGAGTGGTCAAGGGATGGGGAGAGGTGTGGTCAAGAGAAGGGTGTGGTGTGGTCAAGGGAAGGGTGGGGTGTTATCAGTGTGATCAAAAGGGAAAGAAGCTGTATGGCATTAATAAGCATTGGTTAACTGCCACCTCTTCCTACCTCTGGTGCTGTCCACTTCACTGGAACCTTTCCTCCGTGGGAGATGTAGTAATTATCATCTGCTATATCACGGGACATCCCAAAGTCGCTAATCTGATGATAAATGTTCAGTCATACACCACACCACACCATGCTGCACACTTTCAAATGACCTTGCACACCAAGTCTTCAGATACGAGGATGTTCCTTGCGGCCAGATCTCTGTGTACAAATGCTTTTTTGGACAGGTACTCCATCCCATGTGCAACATCCACACAGAACCTGAGCAGCAGTGACGGCCACTTGGCCTGCTCCTCTGAGCTAAGGGGATGTAGATTGCTGATGCTCCGCATTCCAATTAATCAATGCGATAGTTACAAACCTCCTCTTGTTTAGATAGCTCTTCAGGTCTCCATTGATCAGCAGTTCAAGAACGATCATTACCTACATGATTGCACACAGTCACGCCCAACACTACTATGAATATGCTTACAGGGTTGCCGACGGTGACCACTCCCAGAAGCTTTACCACATTGGGATGGTGGAACTGGCCATTGATGGCCGCCTCTTGGAGGAACTTGACAACATCCCCCTCTGAAGCCCCTGGCCTCAGCATCTTCACAGCAACCTCCAGTTGTGTGTCCTTGGATGCCTGCCAATGCCCCTTGTGTACCATACCAAACTGCCCTGCCCCTAATTGAGCTTTTATCCTGTGCGGTATACATTCTAACTTCGATTGCCCAGATGTCACATTCTATTATAAATACTCACTGGATTTGATGCCTAAGTATCTCTCTGTACTTTTTAGTTGCAAGCTGCCCATAAAGGCTGATCGTGTCAGAGGCTGGCTTCCAGTACATTTCTGCTTCTTCAAAAAAGTTTCTGTGTGGTTCTTCTGCATCAAACTGAAGACATGGACATGGAAGAATCATGTGATCACGTTTCAAGTAGAAAAAAAATTAACTGCAGGAGAATGGAGGAAAGCAGTGCAGGACTACTGAAATAAATTTGCTCTCACCTCATAGCTGGCAGACAAAGCTGCTGAGGTCAGTTGCTGCCTCTGCTCCTGAAAGCAGATCAATGATAGCTATGGTTACAGGGCAAGGAAGGGCACCCACATGCCCACCTGTGTTGGCACATAAATACTCCACACAAGAGCTCCATAGAGCGTACCAGTTCCTGTGTTGGTCTGTGGGAGAAAAAGAGTGAGTGCATGCTCGTGTCATCACTGAGCCAAGCTGCATACTGTTGACTGTGGCATCTCATATCCCAATGGCATCTCTACACTTGCTGCCTCGACATACAAGGTGTGGTTTGCACTCCCAGTGGAGTGTCCCATAGACTGCATTTCATAGTCCAAGTTGTGGTCCAGTGGGCGACTAGCTGCATGCACCACGTTAGCCTGATTGATTGAGTACTGCCTGGTGAAACGGTGGCTTGATATGTACCGCAAGTGAGATGGCGATTGAACTGGTTTAGAGGTGCAGAAAGATGTGCAATATTTAAAGTCAGTGAAGTTGCAAAGAATTTTAAGTATCCATGGCTGAATGGTTACCTTCACATAATAGCCATACCTTCATATAACTAAACATACATATAATTAACCATACCTTCATACAACTAACTATACTTTCAAGTAACTAGCCAAACCATACCTTCGTATAACTGCATACCTTCAATAACTAACCATACCTTCATATATAGGATTATTAATAACTGCGCTTGAATTTCGGTTCCGTTTTGCCCTCCTAGCCATTAGCCTCCACTTGTGCATCAATTGTCTTGCATGGAGCAGCACTGCCACAATCACTGCTACCATGACAACAGATAGAAGGCTGATAAGTGTAGCAGTGGTGAGGATTTGCATGTTGAGGGAACCCTCCTTGTTTAAATCCCTCGTGTCGGTGGGTACGCCAGTTCCGAGCAGTACATTGTTGGCAGCACTTGCTGGGTCTTGGAGACAGAGGGGCGTGTTCCCAGACCAAGTACCATTCAATTGGCAGTCACTTGTATTGTTTCCAACCAATCGGAGTCCTTGTTCACAGCTGTATGTCACTGTAATACCATTGGTCGTGTTTTCAATTGTGATATAGCCGCCAATTGGCACTTGTGCTGGGATACCACAGTCCGGATGCGATCCATTTGGCTGACCCGCAGATAATGACGACACTGCATACATGCACGTGGCATAAAATGTAACACAAAGATGCATCATGTTCAGAACACTGCTAGTTGCATAATTCATTATGCATGCAGCAATGTATAGCGGATCGCGCGTGCATACAACTGCATAAATAGTCAAAGCGACACGATTTATACCTACAATTGCGCATGCGCACTCAACAGCCACACACCATGTCCATAAATTTCTCTCTAATTATCAGCAATATGATCTGCTCCATAATTTAGTTCAGGAGGGTCCAAATGTTACGCGGTGTGGCTCTACATGAAAAGATTATTTTTATTTTTATTTTTTAAAGCTAAAGTCGTTCTCAGTTTACCAATTATATAAGCATCGATTTTGCTTAGTACAAATGACGGACGTCATTAGTAGTTGTTTACACTCACTATTGTATATGGGAGGATTGCCACGCCACGAACCATTCTGACAACTTAAACGTGCAGATATGTTGAACAAGCCATTGCAACTGTACATGTAAGTAACAATGGGCGTGCCGCTCGAGTCAGCTTCTACCCACGCACTGCTGCTACTGACACGCGGTGCCGGTGGGGTTCCGCATGAAAGAGGTGACGCTGAGAGAGACGGAAGAGGAGGAGCTGGTAACAAATAGGAACCTGGAAACCATTCCCACTCACCTTGGCAGTAAGGTTGAGTGTCGGACCACGTTCCTCTCTCCACAGGACACTGCCGTGTTAGGTTGCCAAATACTTGATATCCGGCATTGCAGCCGTACGAGGCAACTTGTACGCCCCCACGACTAGTGACGGCCACCAACCCGTTAGGAGGTGCGTCCAGGCTGGGGCAGCGGGGTGCTAATTTGACGGCAACAGTTAAATATAAAAGGGCCCGATCATTCAAGTCTCGTAATTCTCACCGTTACAACTCGGCGCATCGCCACCCCAGACCCCATTACGGCAAACGCGACTCGAAGCACCTTTGAGTACGTATCCTTCGTTACACCAGTACGCTGCAGTTGCAAAGGTCCTCCCCTCCATTGGTGGCTGCTGAGAAACTTGTCCATTCATTGGGGCACTGACCGGTCCGCAATCGCTCGCTTCACAAAACGACAGGCTGTCGTATCACACATGCATGCACACCGTATATATATATGCATGCATGCACGTAGACATGCATGAGAACTTACTAACTTCCACAAAAATCAACGGAAAATCGTAATGGTTATAGACCCCTCCTGAACTCGAAGCTGTGGTCAAGTTCAGGGATTGGTACGGGTACTGCCTTTCGACACCGTAGGACGGAGCTCCACCCCTAATGGCGACGTACCCCAAAGCGAGCGAACTGTTTCTTAAGTCAGGCTGGTACACCCTAGGGCCGGGGCGATAGAATGACCTGGTACAGATTTGAACTATCGTTCACAGGCAGCCGAACTATCGTACCAGCTGCAGTACCGTAGCTGGCCACTTTAACCAGCGCCGTATCATTGCGCCGCCAAATTTGCATTTCTATGGGTTCGCTCCCTCCCCTCTCGTCCGCCACGAACAGCCACATGAATACGAATCCTCCACACGTGAAGTTGAGTGCGGGAAATATACGCTGCTCTCCCCCGCGAAAGGCTATCCATGCAATTGGCCGACGAAGCGTTCAGTGCGGCAAGCAACGCTCCCAACGTCATGAACCTCGCAGCGCACTTCAAATCACCTGTTACGTAGACAGATCAATTCATGCAGTATATACTGTAAGTGTGCATGCATTATCTCACTGGTCTCCACTGCGATGAGAGAACAAGTGCTTTGGTCTGCTGACACGCCTGGCTGAGTTAACGAGAAATTGCTTGAAAGAGCTGACTGCCTTGAGATTCGATAGGTGGTATAAATCGCTCCGCCCTCTTGGTACAGTAGAACGTAACTACTGTCTTCTTTACTTGGTTGATAGATTCCCATCACGTCTCCGACGTGGAACCGTTGGGTCATGCAGATTGCCTAGAGCGTGAACGTTGGAGTATATTGTTAATTAATTTAAATTCCCCGGGGCTGCCGCTGATTGTTCGAGAAGACCTTGGTGTAGGGCCCGCTTCCATTCGTGAACCCAGGCCTCCATACTTGCAGCTCAGGAAACAGAGTCCCCAGGCCGCTAGCACTAGCGGCAAATGTTAGCGTCGTGAGAGTGCCGTTACAAGTGAATGAGAGAAATGGCATCAATGTCTGCTGGCTGTAGCGGACCTGATGCTTATCTAATGCTGTTCCCATGTCCTTCAGAACGGTGAGATTACCGACCCCGTTGTCACATTCAGT
Source organism: Spongilla lacustris (assembly GCA_949361645.1). NCBI lineage: Eukaryota > Metazoa > Porifera > Demospongiae > Spongillida > Spongillidae > Spongilla > Spongilla lacustris. The sequence continues at coordinate 8,230,012 of OX442427.1, forward strand.
GTCTATACGAGGGAAACGCGGCGCATGCACATTCATCAGTGCCGCGCATGCATGTGATCCGGCGGCATTGTGCATGGGCCGGCATTGCATGAATTAAGGTTTCCGTATACACTTGTGCAATGATGTTTGAACTATATAACGTACCACAGGGTCGAAGAATGGAAATGAACGCAAGCAGCTGCAGACTGCACACAGAAAGACTGGAAACCATCCACAACGCAAGCAGCTGCAGACTGCACACAGAAAGACTGGAAACCATCCACATCGCATGCACCGCTGGCCTGCTCAGCTGCAGCGGTTATAATGACTTATCAGTATAAGGAGGATTATAAAACAATAATTATGATTATAATAATAATTATTATATACACTCGTTTCGCGCGACTGGATGATCAAAACCGGATGATCAATGGTCAGTGCCCAAAATTAGCCGTAATACGACCTATGGTGTATCCCTCACCTTCTTAACCTTAAATGAATAGACTGGAGCGCTCCTAGAGGTATGGACTGGCTAGACTGAGTGTTATGTAATATTCAGTCGCTTGCCTGGTCCTACAATTATCTCACATCAGCCACTAATTGGGTGATAATGAACCCGCCGATTACTAGTCGGGCCACGCCCAACTAGTCTGGATGTGGACGATTTCAGTCGATCTACTTCGCATGCGATCGGTGCATATCTAGTTCGAGGGCCGGAGAGTCAGCAAGACCAATCAGCACAGGGCAGTGCAGTTTTACCTTTGCATTGTTGGAGTCATATATGCATACCCGTATATACCTTTTCGGGCTATTCATACTAAGTAGATATGTCCGCCATTTTGGCGGGTAAAGTCACATTGCCATCGCCGGCGCCCGTCAAAATGGCGGGCAAGCTATGAATAAATTAGCACCCGATATTGGGCCTTTGCAATTGCCATTATTGGGTATAGTCTAATGTAGGTGAGGCCTCATAATAATTTAAAATGCATATAATTATAATACAATAATTATAATTATAATTATATATATACAGTCTAATACAGATGACGTCATAGACATCGTTTTGAATGGACTAAAAGGTGGTAGCATAGATATTAGACTGGAAGGGATTGGAAACCGCGCACGTGCGCCATACATTTCAATAGAACATAGCGGGGACACTAGCTCCTGGCAGTTGCTAATTGGTTAGTCTGGCACCTCGCCCCTCAAAAGTTTTTGGTCAAGTACGCAAGAGGCAAATAAGGAGAGTAGTAAAAGGTAGCGCACGAACTGCATGTGGATCACAAAGAAGTAAGTATTTTTTAAAGACTCCATTCCTAAGAGAAGATACTAGACTTAAAGCGCTCCATGTCTAGAATTAAACTCACCGGTACTACGCCCGAACAAAGCGACGTAAAGGTACGGCGTTACGATAGGCAGACTGAGCACTGTGTTTTACGTACCACAGTATAGTTTTTGTGACATGAATGCGTCGTACTCGATATAAAAATTAAAAAAACTTACTTTTGCTTTGTCGTAAAAATTCTGAAAACTTGACTACCAGATAGCCAGATGAAAAATACGTGCCAACGGATAGTTAGTTTGCCGTCTGTGCGTTTTCTACGACCAAAAAAAAATCTAAAAGCTAAGCCTTTAATTCGCGCGCAATTTTTGCCCTAGAGATAAAACAGGTCATCGTCAATAATGTGGTCTATTGCACCCTGAAAATCATCTCAATGTGAAATAAAACAACCTACAAAACCATGAACTTTATGAAAAGTGTTCCCTTTACCACAATCCACGGATACGTTCTTTTCCACTCGCTCCTGTGCAAACGTTGTACTCGTAAAGGCCTGGGGACTTGAACTGCCAGGACTGTACTTGGTAATTGGTCTGGTTTCCAATCCCTTCCAGTACAGTCTAATATCTATGGTGGTAGACTGGTAGCCATATCCATACAGTGGGTGTTCGATTGTAAGTCACCCGAGGCAGCTATCAATTGCAGTTCATGCTAGTTTACACCGGTGACCCTACAAGTTAGTTTTCAATGGTTTTGTGAGCAAGAAACGACTGAAACGTACCTCCAGAATCTAGTCTCGTCCCTAGACCCGCGTTATAGGCCTGGGAACGAGACTAATGTGTCATAATGACACCTTGAACCACTTGTGGTTATTAATTTTAGACCCATCGTACGCTGTACCGCGGTAGCAGCCCTTTTTGGTCTTATTATAATCGGGTGATTTATAATCATAGATGGTATAGTTAGTTACTATACTGTTTTCGAACACTTCTACGGTACGGTCAGGCAACCTTCGCTGTTTGACGCCTTTGTGACGTCACATCCGGTGGGCAAAAAAAAAACCCGTTTCCGTGATCCACACGTACGTACACCCGCGCGCACCGCAACCTAGCTATGACGTCATGTGCGCGATTATAAAATCGTCCTTTGCAATTGTGTGATAAATCGACTTCTTTTTAATGTCTGGTAAATGTTTTGTGTTGTGCTTGTGCCTCGTCGCTGTTGGAAAAGGTAAGCTAACGAGTCGGCTCCTGCGGCGCCATGTTCATC
>OX442427.1:8232738-8345238 GCA_949361645.1 Spongilla lacustris
GTGGAAGAACTGCCCCATGATAGCTGCCTCCTGAAGAAATCTAATTCTATCATTCCCAGGAGCCTTGGGGTTAAGAGTCTTGACAGCTACATCCTTACGACCAATGGGCGACTCCCATACACCCTTCTCCACGGTACCAAACTGACCAGAGCCAAGATGGCTGACTAGCCTGAGAAAGAAGGCAATATATGTAAGGGAATACTATATAACACAGTGCAATAATGTCACCTCCCCCTTCTCCCTCCTCCCTCTTTCTTCCCCCTCCTCCCTCTTTCCTCCCCCTCCTCCCTCTTTCCTCCCCCTCCTCCCTCCTCCCTCCCCTTCCTCCTCCACCGCCCCCTCCTCCCTCCTCCTCCCTTTCTCCTCCCTCCTCCCTCCTCCCTCCTCCTCCCTTTCTCCTCCCTCCTCTCTCCTCCCTCCTCCTTCCTCCCTCCTCCCTCCTCCTCCCTCCTCCATACTTCACTTCACTTCTGCCTATTTTGCTCCCACACTGAAGCAGTGCTGGCTCATCAAGGTCTGGGTACTGGTACAAAGAATCCTGTGTGTGTGCATGCACATGTGGAGTATGAGTACTGAAGTATCCAATAGTATCCAATAGTATACTGAAGTATCCAATAGTGCACTTGCACACCCTTGCAAGAACTTACATCTTTGCCTCTTGTGGCTCTGGGTACCTGGAGAGAGCTGTCATGTGACTAAGAGATGTGAAGGTGAGGTATAGAGGGGGGTGGTTACCCCATGGGTGGGAGTGGTTACCCCATGGGTGGGAGTGGTTACCTCATGGATGGGAGTGGTGAGGTCTTTCATTGCTACATACAATGGGTTCTTAAAGCCCTGGCCATTGACACCTGTATGAAGGAGGTTTTAATAACTAGTATGGTGCACTTTAATTAGAACGCGCATTTTAATAATTAGGACATTGCACTTTAATTAGGGTGCTGCATTTCTTTACATACCTTCAATTTCTAAACTGGTTGTTAGGATTGTCTGTTGGTAAAGAAAACAGAGCATCCTCTGACATCCTGCCAGGTTCAATCACACTCACACTATCACACTCACATGCACACACACTATCACACTCACACTATCACACACACCTGCACACACACTATCACGCACACATGCACACTCACACTATCACACACACATGCACACTCACACTATCACACACATGCACACTCACACTATCACACACATGCACACTCACACTATCACACACACATGCACACTCACACTATCACACACACATGCACACTCACACTATCACACACACATGCACACTCACACTATCACACACACATGCACACTCACACTATCACACACACATGCACACTCACACTATCACACACACACACAGTATCACACACGCATGCACTCACACACCAATGTGTGTCCCATACATTGTCCCATACATTGCCCATTTCAGAATTTCTTTGTTCAGTTGTCAAATCTCCAACAGCTTCAGGGTTTCCACTGACACCCTGAGTGTCACCATATGTGACACCCGGAGGGTTAGGATCTAGTAAAGGTGCAAGCAAATCTGCAATGAGAGGGAAGAGGAAAGTATAGAGATTATGAAGTGCTTATGCTGAAAAATCAACTTTAATATTAATAACATCATCTTTTTATGTTATTAATCTTTGCAATTAATACAACTGTTGACAACAAACACACAAATATCACCACATGGTCATGCAATCTTGATTAAGTGATTTGAATTTCAAACACAGATTGGTAAAATCACTGAATTTAATATTTGGAAGTATTGATCCATAATTATGTAACAATCAGTACTAGCTGCTCCGTATACCTTCGGGGGCGTGGTCCGCAGGAGTAGATCGTTCCTTCCTCCTCGTCCTCCTGACTGCAATAAACACGCAAAGTACAACAGCTGCGAAAACAACACTCATCCCCAGTCCACCGAGGGACACGGGTAGTGCTATCCTGAGCACTTTAAGGTCTACTCCCGCGCCGTCCTGTAAGGCGGCAGCAGGTCTGGTTGGCTACCAACATCACCATGCCAACTTCAAACAGACCTGAGGTTGGATAGATGTTGCTGAAGGACTCATCAATGGAGTTGCTAGGAAGCTCTATGGTAAAATTAATGGAAGTGAAACTCTCCCCATGTGCGTAATGTGCTGCTATCAAAACAAACCGAGGTTTCGACACGAGTTGCAGTAACGAGAGTACGTGATCTCGTCGCTAATGAAGCGAAGCACCGTCACACACACACGGAACACACCGTCCCTAACACTTACCACTTGCAGTGGACATGACGTTACAATTCCTGTTGCTGGTGGGCGTGGCTCGAAGGCATCCTGAGTGCGCAAGTGGGCGTGGCTCAATATTCACCAAACATTCTGCTGCAGCAAATTTAGTTTATTGCAATCGATCAATGCACTCACTAGGAGGTCTATGGGAAAATGTGGTATAAGCAAGGCCTACGTTTATAAAGGCTAGAATATATTATCGTGCGTTTCCGGAGTAAGAAAAGTGGCAAGATGGCAGTTTCTATACGTGTTCGTTGTTGCCCTAACGCACATTATGCTTTTTTTTTTTTTTTTTTTTTTTTTCATGATAGATTACGTGCGCTATGCAACCCTTCGCACCACCAAATATCCTTCGATGCTAAAATCGTCCGGCGATATGGGGAGGAGCTGACGAGCACTCCATATCCTGTGGGAGGAGCTGACGAGAACTCCACATCCTGTGGGGGAGGAGCTGACGAGCACTCCATATCCTGTGGGAGGAGCTGCCGAGCACCTCCCACTATTGCTGAGCACCACGCCCACTATTAATGTATCATGTGGCATCCCCGGGGGAGGAACTACCGAGCACCACGCCCACTATTAGTACATGTACTCCACCTTATTGCAAACCTTCACTAAATGAAAGCGGCACGAAAGCTGCTTGTGCTGATGGCTGATAGTCTCGCGTGCCATGACGTAATAAATAAGATATTACAAATTACAATCTCATTTATTACGTCATGGCACGCGAGAGATCGAGACTGTACTAATGCGCTGATGTGTGAGCACCACGTGGCATCCATACATAAACAATACACACAGTTATATATTATAGCAGATTCTATTGCAAGATATAATTGGCATATTTCTTCTGCAGGTCCACATAGAGCTGCTCCCCACATTCCAGGGGGGCCCCCAACACTGCCGCCTGGGGGTGTGTCCCCATGTCCTCCGAGGACCACCTCAGCAGATTGGTATCAGAAAGGGACAACGTCTGGTGTATTGATGAGAAGGGGGGGCGGTCAGACTTTGAAGGGTGCCTAAAGGAAATGGTGGCAAGGTTAAAATGGACCTCTGCACTCCTCACATACCTTATTATGACCACACCTCTTATGGACCACACCTCTTATGAACCATACCCTCATTAAGGACCACCCCACATTATAGACCACACCCTCATTGACCACACCCCTCATTATTGTCTTAAGACTGACCAGCACTGGATCATGAGGTCATAGATCGCCCTAGGGCAGCCAGGGGGAGGTGGGAGGCGATAGTTTTCATCTATCAGTTTCACAGTCTGAGGGGCAGAGAAGCTTTAGACCACACCAAGCCAATCAATCTCACCATGTCATTGGTACACTGCTCAAACGGCTTGTGTCCTAAAGACCATATCTCATACAGCACACACCCAAAGCTCCACACATCACTGGCAGTGGAGTATTTCTTGTAGTAAAGAGCCTGTAGTAACCAGAGGATCATAGATAAGGGTGTGGTCATTATGGGTGTGGTCATTATGGGTGTGGTCAGTGGTAGGACTTTGGCCCCACCCACCTCTTCCTACCTCTGGTGCAGTCCACTTCACAGGGATCTTCCCTCCGTGGGTGGACATGTAGTAGCCATCATCTAGATCACGTGACATTCCAAAGTCTGCAATCTACAATAGATCAAGTCATGTGATCAGTTCATGTGATCATGTAATGTGATTGTTCTATCAAAATGGTGGTCATCCCTCCCTCCCTCCCCCTCCCTCCCTCTCTCCCTCCCTCCCTCCCTCCCTCCCTCCCTCCCTCCCTCCCTCCCTCCCTCCCTCCCTCCCTCCCTCCCTCCCTCCCTCCCTCCCTCCCTCCCTCCCGCCCTCCCTCGATACCTCCCTCCCTGTACCTTGCACTGGTCATCTTCAGACACCAGGATGTTCCTGGCAGCTAGGTCTCTGTGCACAAACCCCTTGTTGGCTAGGTAACACATCCCTGAAGCTATCTGTCTGCAGAAACTAAGAAGGGTGTGTGGTAGTTCCGATACGCTTGAGGAGTGAGAAGGTCTGGGAGGAAAAGATGGATGGTGAGAGGTGTGTGTGTGCGCATGTGTGCATACCCCGGGTGCCCAGGCTTTATTGACTGAAGGTAGTTTCTGAGGTCACCTTTGGATAACAGTTCAAGAATGATCATCATCTGAGTGGGAGGGGCAGAGGGGAGGAATGGGAGGGGGCAGAGGGAGGGAAGGGGTGGGGCAGATGCAAGGAAACATGAAGGCTATGTATGCTCTGTATAGAAGCTTTTAAAGCTTACTGGCTTCCCATCTGTTATGATTCCGTACATCTCAACCACATTGGGGTGGGAGAACTGCCCCATGATGGCTGCCTCCTGAAGAAATCTAATTCTATCATTCCCAGGAGCCTTGGGGTTAAGAGTCTTGACAGCTACATCCTTACGACCAAAGGGCGACTCCCACACTCCCTTCTCCACAGTACCAAACTGACCAGAGCCAAGATGGCCAACTAGCCTGAGAAAGAAGGCAGTACATACAAGGAGGCCATGGCTCTAATTATATCAACTTGATTATATGGGACTAGTAATCATGATGAAGCATTCATATCTTTTTTTTTGGGGGGGGGGGGGGGGGGGGGGGGGGTTAAAAATTATAAAGGTTCAGGGGTGTTTTGCCAAAAATAAATTTTTAATTTTAGCATGACAGTGAAACTGATATATAGGTCATGACATATAGTGATACTACATCATTGCTAGCCAAATAATAAGATGGGTGGGGTTAGCCTCATCCCCTCCCACTGAGGGGCTTGAAGAGAAATAGCAATCATGGTTATTGGCAACAATTATTAAGTAATCATGGTTATTGGCAACAATTATTAAGTAATCATGGTTATTGGCAACAATTATTAAGTAAATGTGATTGACAAGGTACAATGATAGGAACACTAGCCCCACCCACCCTGCTGTAATGTACGTACACCACATGTAGCCAATGGACCCATAGATGGCAGCCTGGGGACCCATAGATGGCAGCCTGGGGACCCATAGATGGCAGCCTGGGGACCCATAGATGGCAGCCTGGGGACCCATAGATGGCAGCCTGGGGACCCATAGATGGCAGCCTGGGGACCCACAGATGACAGCCTGGGGACCCATAGATGGCAGCCTGGGGACCCATAGATGGCAGCCTGGGGACCCATAGATGGCAGCCTGGGGACCCACAGATAGCCTGGGGACCCATAGATGACAGCCTGGGGACCCATAGATGGCAGCCTGGGGACCCATAGATGGCAGCCTGGGGACCCACAGATGGCAGCCTGGGGACCCATAGATGACAGCCTGGGGACCCATAGATGGCAGCCTGTGGACCCATAGATGGCAGCCTGGGGACCCATAGATGGCAGCCTGGGGACCCACAGATGGCTTGCATTGGTCCATACCCACTATGTTATTATCAGTTATTAAAAAATATGCAAAGTATTATTTTTAACATCCTATAGCCTACTTGACAGTGTCTTTGGAGAACAAGAGGATATCAATGCTTCCAAACTGCATGTAGAGCGCATTCTCGTCAGGACCTGGTTCACAGAACTGAGCCTGTTGAGTGATGGTGGTGGTGTGATGGTGGATAGTGGTGGGAGGGGCATGGTGGTGGTGTGGTGGGAGGGGCATGGTGGTGTGCACTGACCGTAGTATGTTTTGAGCGATTTGGCGTTTTAGTTGTCTGGAAAATAACAATATATAAATGAAATCCCCAGCCCTGCCCACTCCCCAGCCCTGCCCACTCCCTAGTCCCCAGCCCACTCCTCACTCCCCAGCCCTGCCCACTCCCCAGCCCTACCCACTCCTCAGTCCCCAGAACCTACCCACTCCCTAGTCCCCAGCCCTGCCCACTCCTCACTCCCCAGCCCTACCCACTCCTCAGTCCCCAGCCCTACCCACTCCTCAGTCCCCAGCCCTACCCACTCCTCAGTCCCCAGCCCTACCCACTGCTCAGTCCCCAGCCCTACCCACTCCTCAGTCCCCAGCCCTGCCCACTCCTCAATCCCCAGCCCTGCCCACTCCCCAGTCCCCAGCCCTACCCACTCCTCACTCCCCAGCCCTGCCCACTCCCTAGTCCCCAGCCCCGCCCACTCCTCACTCCCCAGTTCATTACGCAACTGGTGAGATGAAATTAAGACTTTGATAGTTAGGATTGCCAAAAGCTACAGTGGGAGGAGGGAAAAAGTTCAAAACTTTAGGTTACTGATGTATGTCACCATTCCAAACATAAGCCTGTCCCCATTCCAAACATAAGCCTGTCACCATTCCAAACATAAGCCTGTTACATAAGCCTGTCACCATTCACCCGTCACCATTCGCCTGTCACCATTCCAAACATAAACCTGTCACCATTCCAAACATAAGCCAGTTACATAAGCCTGTCACCATTCCAAACATAAACCTGTCACCATTCCAAACATAAGCCTGTCACCATTCCAAACATAAGCCTGTCACCATTCCAAACATAAGCCTGTTTAATAAACCTGTCACCATTGCATACCAGGTGGTAGTTGTTCCTGGGATAGGAAAACTGATTACAATCTGATCATATGGTCTGGGGACAAGACCATAAAACTCACTTCTAATTTGTGAATTTGGTTGATATTCAAACTTTCATAGTTAGGATTGCCATATGCTATAGAACATGAAGTTATCATGGCGATATAACAAAACAGAGGTCCTCATTTCAAGCATACAAAGTTCTGACTCCGCCCCTAACATGAGGGCTCTCACCGCACTTACCTGTGGGCAGTGACCCAGGCTGGGGATGCAAACATCATCACAAGGACTGGGGACAAGGTCGTTGACTCACCTCTACTTTCTGCATAAGGAGGGGAGGAGGATGCACGTGGGTGGAGTGTGGAATACATGGCATCACATGGTAAGCAAGGGGTATTCCCCTTACCAATAGCGTCGAATCCTAAGGTATTAAACACACGTACATGTAGCGAACATTTAGGCGGAAGTGGCAGCCATCTTACCTCGAGCTCCTGGTCTTTCCCATTTTGATCGCAAGGTTCTAAAAGGCGTGGGCAGTGTGCACGAGAGGGCGTGGCGAAAAGTTTCAATACCTGGCTGGTCAGTATCTTTGATGCGCTGGTAGCCCTCGCTGTGGGCGGTGCCCCTCCTCCTCCTGCTCCTCCTCCTCGCCACCAGAAGCACCACAGCCAGTGTGCACGTGATAGCCAGGGCCGCCACACTGATAGGCACGGCCACTTCCACCGCCAGTATGTTTACGTTCTAGGGAAAGAAACGAAACCCTTCGTCATATGGAACATCGCATGCGGCACACGTACTCTGTCCTTCCCTTGGGCGGGGCTGGCAGTGGGCGAAGGTCCTATGGGTGCACAAATATTACCTCAACGTCCCACTCGCCGCGGGACACACGTACCTGCCATGGCTATGACGTAATTAAAAAAGAATAAATTTTGCAGCGTTTTACCTACTATCCTTTAAATTTTATTTCTACCCTTCCTTCGATCCTTCCACTCCTCTCTCCTCTCTCCCCCTCTCCTCCTCTCTTCCTCTCTCCCCTCTCCCCCTCTCCCCCCTCTCACTTCCCTTCCTCCTATCTCCAATGCACAGTTTATCATTTAAATTATTCAATCCTACAGATATAACAATAAGTCTGATTGTTTTGCTGCCCCATTCTAAACAAAACTGGTCCTAAAGTGACAATATTTCTTCTGCAGGTCTACATAGAGCTGCTCCCCACATTCCAGGGGGGCCCCCAACACTGCCGCCTGGGGGTGTGTCCCCATGTCCTCCGAGGACCACCTCAATAAAGTGTCCTTCGTTAGGTACAACGCTCGGCAGAGAGTGACGAATGCAGGGCGCTGGGCACCAGATGGGTGCCTAATGGAGGGAGGGAAGGCTGCCAATTATCCACCAATCCATCATCATCCCTCCATCCCAATCCATCACCTCATCCCCATCCCTCCATCCCAATCCATCACCTCATCCCCATCCCTCCATCCCAATCCATCACCTCATCCCCATCCCTCCATCCCAATCCATCACCTCATCCCCATCCCTCCATCCCAATCCATCACCTCATCCCCATCCCTCCATCCCAATCCATCACCTCATCCCCATCCCTCCATCCCAATCCATCACCTCATCTCCATCCCAATCCATCACCTCATCCCCATCCCTCCATCCCAATCCATCACCTCATCCCCATCCCTCCATCCCAATCCATCACCTCATCCCCATCCCTCCATCCCAATCCATCACCTCATCCCCATCCCTCCATCCCAATCCATCACCTCATCCCCATCCCTCCATCCCAATCCATCACCTCATCCCCATCCCTCCATCCCAATCCATCACCTCATCCCCATCCCTCCATCCCAATCCATCACCTCATCCCCATCCCTCCATCCCAATCCATCACCTCATCCCCATCCCTCCATCCCAATCCATCACCTCATCCCCATCCCTCCATCACTACTAACCAGCACTGAACCATGAGATCATACACACCCCTAGGACACCCAGGGGGAGGAGGGAGGCGATAGCCTGAGTCCACAAGTCGCATTGTCTGTGTGGAGAGAGCACATGAAGGTGGGGGTATGTGTGTGTGTGGGGGTATGTGTGTGTGAGGGTATGTGTGTGTGTGAGAGTATGTGTGTGTGGGGGGTGTGTGTGTGGGGGGGGTATGTGTGTGTGTGTGTGAGGGTATGTGTTGTGAGGGTATGTGTTGTGAGGGTATGTGGGTGTGTTAGGGCACGCGTGGAGGGTGTGTGTGTGTGGTATGTGTGGTGTGTGGGTGTATGTGTGGTGTACGTGAACATCAGAACTGTTATTTATTAACAGTTATTAACTTGCATCAGCAGCACTGTAAGTTTCAAACGGCTTCTCTCCTAGAGACCATATCTCATACAGCACACACCCAAAGCTCCATACATCACTGGCAGTGGAGTATTTCTTGTAATAAATGGCCTGGGGATGAGGAGAAAGGAAAAGAAGTGATAAAAGAAAGAAGAGGAGAGGAGGGAGAGGGGATTAGGGGGAGAGGGGAAGGGGGATCGAAAAAGAGAGAAGAGAATGAGGGACCACATGGGATGGTACACTCTTCCACCTTACCTCTGGTGCAGTCCATTTCACAGGGATTTTCCCTCCATGAGATATATAATAATTCTCATTGGCCAGATCACGTGACATACCAAAATCAGCAATCTACATATTTGTGTAACAGTCACATCTACAGATATATGGATAGAGGGAGACATTACGTCCTGTACCTTGCACTGGTCATCTTCCGACACCAGGATGTTCCTGGCAGCTAGGTCTCTGTGCACAAACCCCTTGTTGGCTAGGTAACACATCCCTGATGAAATCTGGGCACAGGTTAAGAGCAGCCTGCCTGTGAGGTTACTGGGGGGCACATCTGTATTGCTGGAGGGAGGGATGGAGGGAGGTGAAACTCCAATCTGAAGCTAATTTATATTTGCATACCTCGGCCGCAATGATGTAACATATTTTTTGAGGTCTCCTTTATTCAGCAGTTCTAATATCATCATTTTCTACATATATATTATAGTGTAAGATATGCATTGTGCATATAAGTGAAGAAGATCACATGGGCACTGCGCTTCAAATTCGGTGTATAGGTAGAGAGGTCCCTTAGCTATTGGATTGTTTTGTTCGGTTAATTTTTTTGCCATCCGTTACAGAGATACAGACCATGAATATTATGTACCATGATCCATATAGAGTGTACGTGCACGTTTTCCCGCGTAACCGCCGCCTCCCCATACATTGAGCGGGACGCAATTTGCCCGAATCGAGCGAGAAAACGTGCCCGCAGTACTAGTACGGATGGCATAAAAATCAACAAACAGAACAATTGATAGGCAAAGGACACCTCTACTTACAAACCAACGCCTCTACTTACAAACCGACACCTCTACTTACAAACCGACTCCAGCCAAAAGTTATGGCGGGTTTGAACCCGGTGGGGTATCTGATGTTGCATTGGTTGCATACTAGCACGGAGCCCCCAAAATGTATTTCACCATATGGTGTGTATGAAGCGTCGAAAATAGGAAGTCGGTAGCTTTAACCGTTCTGAAGTTACTACTTACTAGTATAGTGATTCAAACGCAAGGGAATTTTATTATTAACTTTTATATATTTACGCGAAACGACATTTTCGTGGAAACTGTAAGGTATGATTGCATTCTCTCACATTTCTAACATATTAAGCCTTGCAAAAGAGAATGTATCTATTTTATGAGAGTAATGAAAATTGGAGACCACGAAATTAAAATTAATTCATAGTGCTTAGTAATCTCATCAATTGCACGTGGATTACATCACCGCTATACATACAATACCAGTGGGGGTTACTTTGCACAAAGTGGTGATGTAATGGTCTGCACTAGTACTGAATTGCACATTGTCTTTACGTAGTTTTAATTGTTAACCAGTAATATTGATATTAATAATGTATCTCTTACAGGTTCCCCATCAGTTATGATTCCATACAGCTTGACCACGTTGGGATGAGAGAACTGTCCCATGATGGCTGCCTCCTGAAGAAACTTGACCTTGTTGTCATCCTCTGTCCCAGGGTTGAGGGTCTTGATGGCTACCTGCTTCAGGCCCTGGTGAGACTGCCACTCCCCCTTCTCCACAGTACCAAATTGACCAGACCCAAGATAACATAGCACTCTGTGCACAGAGAAATGTGAAGTGTGAGGGATTGTCCAGCATGTGCTACACATCATTAGGTCCAGTCGCCCAATCAAGGTAACTTACTAATAAGCACATTACCTTAAGACTTACTGGAATCTTGATTACTCCCATCCAACCCACACATAAATACAGCACCCATGCACCCATGCACACACTGCACATGCACACACACATGTACACATACTTCACTGAGTCTCTGGTCAACACTTTCAAATCCATACTATTGAATTGCTCATAAAGCTTCATTTCATCAGGGGGAGGCTCCAGGAACCCTCTCTCCTGGGGACCAAGGTCACCCATATTATGGGACAGCACCTGGAGGGGGTAGAGGTACTTATGAAGGGAGGTTCGCAGCACATGTAGTGGATGTGCCCACCTGAGACCTTACACTGCTGACAGCTTGATGGCCTGGGGACCTTACACTGCTGACAGCTTGATGGCCTGGGGACCTGGCTGATATCATAGATTCATGCACTTCGGAATATTTGTAATCATCATCCAGAGGCACCTCAGAAGAAGGGAAGCAAGTGAGTGGGGAGATTGGGTATGAGTAGGTGAGGCATCAGCAGAGGGCAAGTAGGATTTCCCCCATACAATCCCCACCCATACAGCCCCCATACACCCCATACACCCCATACACCCCATGCACCCCATACACCCCATACACCCCATACACCCCATACACCCCCATACAGCCCCCATACACCCCCATACAGCCCCATACAGCCCCATGCACCCCCATACAGCCCCATACACCCCCATACACCCCATACAGCCCCATACACCCCATACACCCCATACACCCCATACACCCCATACAGCCCCCATACACCCCATACACCCCATACACCCCATACACCGCATACAGCCCCCATACAGCCCCCATGCCTTACAATAGGAGATGTGCATATGGCTTCTTCAAGTTCAAAATACTTTGTGCTCTGCATAAGGAGAGGCAAAAATTGTCACTAGATAGCTACTAGATAGATACCACTAACTAACTCGCTTTTTGGAAGAAGTGGGTATAGCAGTGGGGGAGGTCTGCAAATGGAATATCATTAGAGCACCTGTGAGCACAACTACACATGCATGGTACCTTAAAGGCCACACCTCTGATCTCGCTGGGGAGGGCGTAGTCACTGGACTAGAGAAGCAATTACATGTATGAAACTATGGCTACCATGCAGGCACACAAAACTGTAAATAATGTCTGGTAGTGACCCCTGCCCAATACCTTGCTTTCATTCATGTCCGTTTCGCAATGTAAAGAAACGGGTTTGGAATTAGCTGCACAACAGAACAGCGTAATTATTGCTTGACGACGACCATTCAGATCGCAGGAACTGACCGTGTGGCTCCATCTTCCCATACATCGCATTAGAGATGGCTCGCATCTCTATTTCAGATACCGGCGTCACTGTCAGGTTGTACATCTGCCTCTTCTTCTTCGTGATGACACAGATGGCAATTGCTACCACGACTACTGCCGTCGCCAATAGCACGCTCCCAACAATGACGGTGGCAGCGATGATTGTATCATCTCGCTTGTCAGCCGCCTTGTGTCGGGCCGGGTATATATATATCAGTATAAAGCGAGCGACAGAATATATGCATCGCAAGATATGATAATACCTGGACTGTGGGAGAAAGGATAGCGAAGGTAGCAGTGGGGGTAGCAGTGGGGGTAGCAGTGGGGGTAGCAGTGGGGGTAGCAGTGGGGGTAGCAGTGGCAGGGGTAGAGAAGGTGAAGGTAGCAGTGGGGGTAGAAGTGGCAGTTGAATGCGACGTCGCGGTCATCTGGGGTGTATAAGTAGCGGCATCACTGGTAGTGGTATAAACTGCATCAAAGAAGATGATATGTGTCACATGCATGCAGTGGGGCCCAGGCTCCGCACAGGTATTTAATTAATGCAAGCCCTAGCTGCGTGCCGTTGTACTGTCGGCGATCGCCTTAAACTACTCCGGTTACCGTAGCAAACGTTTGCATCCTACCTGTGGTAGCAAAACTGACGAAAAGAAAGTTTTGTAGTAGAAATACGCTCAGAAGCTTTGAAACGGCCATAAGTCAAATTGTACGTGTCGTCCGGCCAATCATCGTACATTTGGGTCTGGGAACGACACAAGTGTCCAGTGGCGCATTCCATGTTAAATGATGTTGAACGTAGTAGTACAGAGAATGAATGGTCTGACAGTATTATTAAAAAGGCTTGTTAAGTTTATAGCTCAGTAAGAGGCTAATCTCGACAATGACAGTAGGGCTCATACCTCCTGGGGAAAAAAAAAAAAGAGCCTATACGCACACCAAAATAGATTATTACATCATCGCTACGCGCATACAATGCAGGGGGCACGCGCATGCGCGTATAGTATGGTACGGTACAATTAGTGTCCCTCTCTCTGTTGATCTAGTGCGCAGTGAATCTAGGTTCACTCTAGCCTAGACGTCAACCAGTAGTTGCTGGGAATAAACTTTATTGTATAACCTGCATTGCAATACATTTAATAATTTATTATATAAATTAAAAGCAGGGCCCACTTGAGTGTTAAGGTGGACCATAGCCACTCCCGCCCAGCTGACATCCTGGTACCCAACTGGTCTGTGGATAAGCCAGCGACCTTTGACCTATCTGTGACCTCACCACTCAATTTAAACGTTTTGTTGGAAGCGAGACTCCCAACCACCATTTCACTGCAGTTTGGAACTCATTCGGGTCAAGGTGCAGCCCCAAGCTGAGGGAAGGGGTGTTTTGTGTAGCACAGTATGGCGCCGAAGATGCCTCGTCCGCGAAGCGGACTCGGGACTCGGCTGTTCAATTTGCCCGTTTTTTTTTTTCAATGAAGAGTGTCGTGACGGCACTGGGGTGTAATTTGACCGTGGATTCGGCTTGCGGGTGGAAAGTTCAACCCTAACCTGCTGGACAGCCTTTGTCAACGTTTTCACCCTAAACCTCCAACATTCCTAATGCTGCTAATATATATACTATATATATTAGCAGTAGAGGAACAACTGAAACCCACACTGATGCATGTGGTGATGTTACAGACGGCAGCCTATAGCCTTATCAGTCACGGAACAGCTATTAGAACAATTATCTCGTGGTGTGGATGGAGTGTACCACAGCATGCATGAAGAACTTTGTATGTTCCTGTCAGCTGCGGGAAACACATGTTGCTACTGCTCCACTGGGGGACCAAGCTGTCATATAGAATACCAGTAGTGGAAATGTGGAAGTTGACAAGCACCAGTAGGCTTTTTCCCTCACACCTGTTTATCCATACCCAGGTCTTCACAACATTATCCTCACATCTGTTTTACCCACACCCAGGTATTCACAGCATTGTATTTACCCATACCCAGGTCCTCACAATATTATCAAAACAATATTCATGCACATTTGAAATGACAAAATCGCATCATCATGTTACATCTTTGAACTGGTAAGCTTACAGTCTACAGAGACAGAATCTTCTGTCAAAACAACACCTGAGCTCTGCAGAAAGCACAAGCATTCCTCCTCGCTGTCAAACCCTAGCTCTGTCGAAATAAAGACAACTTCAAGTGATGGCCGATACCTAGAGAAGGCAAACAAAACAGATGTTAATCAAGCATCCCCAAAGGTTTGACCAACAGACAGTAACGATAATGTATTTTTAGTCTTAAAAAACTAATCTTCACAAGTTAAATGGTCTTTAATATTATGGATAGTAGTGCCCCCTTGCTGCTGATACAGCAGTGGTACGGTGCTGGTACAGGGCCGACGTTATCCCTTGTGACATCAGAAAGATGGATGATAGAGCAGGTAAAGAAAAGTCCATTCCTCAAGGCAGCAAAATTGAACGTTCAGCATGTACGATGTGACTGGTTACGTGAGTCATGTGACTTGTCACATGTTTGGTCGATTAAGGTGGCTTCACATCAAAGGATGATGTAATGGCTTGTGATAGAAGTGGAAATGAAGATGTGGCAACACTTACAAATGGTACCATGACAACACGATGGGATACCACATTCCAGAGAGAGAGAGATCTCGAGAGAGCAGTAGCCAACGACAGACACCAAACTGTGGCTGGAGAGTGAGAGAAAACTGGACAAGAACAGATTGGTGCAAATGCAAAGACTAGTGGCTCCCTGCAAGTAAGTGAGCCAGCTGGCCTGAAGGCCTAACAGACTGAACTGTGACAGAAGGGACCCAACCCATGATGGCTGGTGTCACTTTAGAAGTTCTACACCATCATTAGGCTTCATCTTCTTGGTATCTCCTTGTAGCTTGAAGAGAGATCCAGGTCCCCAGTCCTTCAGAGAGATCCAGATCTGCAGTCCTTCAGGTAGCTCCAGTGAGGCCACACCCCTCCGGTGTATGGCCACACCCCTCAGGTGTATGGCCACACCCCTCAGGTGTACGGCTGACAACTTTATGTACACTATTATTACATGTTAGCCCCTCCCCCAACGATCACCCGCTTAGACGAACAGAAGCAAACATACGCTCGGGCTATTGTCTTTATGGCTGTCCTTCGTTCGCGCTCTACAAACAAGTTCAGAAGGGACTTCCCCATGTTTGGAGCCGTCTTATACAATTTGAAGAACTTGTGATAATCTCCTAGTGACCAAGCTAGCTGTAACTTGAGAGCGTGGTTGATGCAAGGATCAGAGCGAAGGGAAGGGGTTAGCTCGCCAAGAAGGGATGAAAGGTCTGGGAGGGGGCACAAATAGCTGCATTTTGTTTAAATGTGCACGCACGCGTACCAGCTGTGTCATTGGTGAGCATCAGATAGAACATTCTGTATGCTAGAAACTCCGCTTGCTGTCCCACGATGCCTTCTGAATAGAGTGCTTTCAGCTGTGTCTGGCACTGGTTGAATTCATCACGATCACCCTGTCAAAAGATACACCATAAAGGTATGTACCCACCCATGACACCATAAAGGTGTGTACCCAACCATGTACAAGATACAGAATATGCACACTCACACACACACATGCATGCATGCACTCACACACATGCACTCACACACACATGCACTCACACACACATGCACACACATTTTCAAGCGCCATTCTTGCATGTGTTTCATAAACTTCAACTGTGAGTCCATTCCTTATGCCTTGAACCTGCAGCAAGTTTATAGGTCACCACATACACACACACATACATATGTACACACATACACACACAACACACATACACACACACAACACACATACACACACAACACACATACACACACAACACACATACACACACAACACACATACACACATATACACACAACACACATCACACACACAACACACACCACACATACACCTCCTCCTACACATACACCTCCTCCTACACACATACACCTCCTCCTACCGTCAGGTCTTGCCTGATTGACTTCAGCTGCTCGCATACATACTTGTAATCTTTAATATTAGCCCCTTTCTTCAATACATGGGCCAGAGATAGCTTCAAGACACGCTCCGGGCGGACACTACTTGGGTCAGGAGCCTGCAGAGAGAGAGAGAAGAAGCAGTTACCAGAGGGGTGTGCAAGGGGAGTGGATGGGTGGGGTGTGCAAGGGGAGTGGTAGGGTGGAGTGTGCAAGGTGAGTGGATGGGTGGAGTGTGCAAGGGGAGTGGTTGGGTGAATATGCAGATATGTTTTGGCATTGTGGTGTTGGTGTGATGTGTTTAAAGTGCTGGTGTGCTGTGTGTGATAGCTTTGAAGTGCACATTTATATAACACCCACAGAAGTCAGACGAAGATACTGTTTCTCCAAAGCCTCAGATGTCCCTTCTGTGGTGAACAGAAGCAAGTCCCCTTCTGTGCCATTGCTGACAATCTGGTTGAATGGAGGTAAGTGTGTTCACCACCCTGACAATGGTAAAATGACTCACAGTTGATTTGATTAGTTGGTCTATTGAGAGTTTAGGTTTGAATTTCTTGTCACCAGCACTGAACCTCTGAGCACGAAGGTTGATCTTCTGCTGGTCATCCTCCATTGCTGTAAACTGGAGACCTGGCGCTGAGCTCATGAAGAACCTACAGAACCCAACAGAACAAGTACTTAAGGAATACCCAACAGAACAAGTACTTAAGGAATACCCAACAGAACAAGTACTTAAGGAATACCCAACAGAACAAGTACCTAACAACAGGACAAACTGTACTTGAGGAATACCCAACAGAACTCCTCTTGTAGCCATTCAAAAAATAATTATATATATATATACTATCATGATAGAACAGTTAATACTATAGCAAAGAACCACTCTATCGTGGTAGTGTGAATGCAGTGTTAGACCCTCACTAACCCTCTCTTCATGAGAGGACCAAAACGTGTTATTCTTTCCCTTCCTCACTAGCCCTCTCTCCTTGACCAACGTACCTGTTGTTCTTTCCCTTCCTCTTCTTGTGTTTCTTAAACCCTTGCTTTCCTCCCATCATTACCATTCCTTCGGTACCGTCCTCCTCCCCCTCCCCTTCCTCCTCATCCACCTCCTCAAGGCCAGGACGCTGCTGTAGGCCTAACATTTTGGGCTCCTCTGATGGTGAAGGTGTGTCCCAGCGCGACTTCTCACCCCTCGAGCTAAAGTTACCATCACTGCCCGTGGGACCACATGTATATACAGCGTTGACACCAAGCTGCTGGGACTGACCTTGGAAGCGGGTAGTTGTTCCAATTGATCTGCCACTGTTTGCCCTCTGCAAAGATGGTGTTCAGCTCTACTCTGAGGAACTGTTCGACCTTGTCTCTATCCTCCGCTGTGGTGCACGCCCCAAATGCTCGGTGAATGTAAGATCTGCAGAGGATTCACCAAGGAACAGTTAATGCAACATAGCAAACATAACATTGGAACGCAAAATAGATTGGAAAAGGCAAATCTAACTATGCACACACTTCACACACACACACACCACACACACACACCACACACACACCACACACACACACAGGTACACACACACACACACATACACATGCACACACACACAGGTACACACACACACACACACACACACCACACACACACACACACACACACACACACACACACACACACACACACACACACACACACACACACACACACACACACACACACACACATTCGCCTTACTTGAGAGCTGGGGGCCAATAGTCAGGATCAACCCCAGCACTTCTGTGGCAAAGATGATGTAATAAACATACCAGTAGATCCACCATGCCAAACACACTCACAGCTTCTCCTCTCCCCCTGCTTGGCCATCTTCCTGATGCACATTGGATTTCTGACCAGGCTGCTTCCCACCAGTCTTCAAACTGGGTGTGGCTACAGTGGCTGGCTTGTTATGGTTTGCCAGAACACGGGAGAAGGCAGCTTTGGGCGAAGCTGCCTGGGCAGGGCCTGGGGAAGAGACATTTGACCCCATCTACACATCTACAGCAGCACACAGGCACTCACTCCCACTCTCAACATCTACAGCAGCACACAGGCACTCACTCCCACTCTCAACATCTACAGCAGCACACATGCACTCACTCCCACTCTCAACATCTACAGCAGCACACATGCACTCACTCCCACTCTCAACATCTACAGCAGCACACAGGCACTCACTCCCACTCTACACATCTACAGCAGCACACAGGCACTCACTCCCACTCTTCCCATCTACAGCAGCACACATGCACTCACTCCCACTCTCAACATCTACAGCAGCACACATGCACTCACTCCCACTCTCAACATCTACAGCAGCACACAGGCACTCACTCCCACTCTTCACATCTACAGCAGCACACATGCACTCACTCCCACTCTACACATCTACAGCAGCACACAGGCACTCACTCCCACTCTTCACATCTACAGCAGCACACATGCACTCACTCCCACTCTACACATCTACAGCAGCACACATGCACTCACTCCCACTCTCAACATCTACAGCAGCACACATGCACTCACTCCCACTCTACACATCTACAGCAGCACACATGCACTCACTCCCACTCTCAACATCTACAGCAGCACACAGGCACTCACTCCCACTCTCAACATCTACAGCAGCACACAGGCACTCACTCCCACTCTTCACATCTACAGCAGCACACATGCACTCACTCCCACTCTACACATCTACAGCAGCACACATGCACTCACTCCCACTCTCAACATCTACAGCAGCACACAGGCACTCACTCCCACTCTCAACATCTACAGCAGCACACAGGCACTCACTCCCACTCTTCACATCTACAGCAGCACACATGCACTCACTCCCACTCTACACATCTACAGCAGCACACAGGCACTCACTCCCACTCTTCACATCTACAGCAGCACACATGCACTCACTCCCACTCTACACATCTACAGCAGCACACATGCACTCACTCCCACTCTACACATCTACAGCAGCACACATGCACTCACTCCCACTCTCAACATCTACAGCAGCACACAGGCACTCACTCCCACTCTCAACATCTACAGCAGCACACATGCACTCACTCCCACTCTTCACATCTACAGCAGCACACAGGCACTCACTCCCACTCTTCACATCTACAGCAGCACACATGCACTCACTCCCACTCTCAACATCTACAGCAGCACACATGCACTCACTCCCACTCTTCACATCTACAGCAGCACACAGGCACTCACTCCCACTCTTCACATCTACAGCAGCACACATGCACTCACTCCCACTCTTCACATCTACAGCAGCACACATGCACTCACTCCCACTCTACACATCTACAGCAGCACACATGCACTCACTCCCACTCTCAACATCTACAGCAGCACACAGGCACTCACTCCCACTCTCAACATCTACAGCAGCACACATGCACTCACTCCCACTCTTCACATCTACAGCAGCACACAGGCACTCACTCCCACTCTTCACATCTACAGCAGCACACATGCACTCACTCCCACTCTACACATCTACAGCAGCACACAGGCACTCACTCCCACTCTACACATCTACAGCAGCACACATGCACTCACTCCCACTCTCAACATCTACAGCAGCACACAGGCACTCACTCCCACTCTTCACATCTACAGCAGCACACATGCACTCACTCCCACTCTACACATCTACAGCAGCACACATGCACTCACTCCCACTCTCAACATCTACAGCAGCACACAGGCACTCACTCCCACTCTCAACATCTACAGCAGCACACATGCACTCACTCCCACTCTACACATCTACAGCAGCACACATGCACTCACTCCCACTCTCAACATCTACAGCAGCACACAGGCACTCACTCCCACTCTCAACATCTACAGCAGCACACATGCACTCACTCCCACTCTACACATCTACAGCAGCACACATGCACTCACTCCCACTCTACACATCTACAGCAGCACACATGCACTCACTCCCACTCTACACATCTACAGCAGCACACATGCACTCACTCCCACTCTCAACATCTACAGCAGCACACAGGCACTCACTCCCACTCTACACATCTACAGCAGCACACAGGCACTCACTCCCACTCTTCACATCTACAGCAGCACACAGGCACTCACTCCCACTCTCAACATCTACAGCAGCACACATGCACTCACTCCCACTCTACACATCTACAGCAGCACACAGGCACTCACTCCCACTCTCAACATCTACAGCAGCACACAGGCACTCACTCCCACTCTTCACATCTACAGCAGCACACATGCACTCACTCCCACTCTACACATCTACAGCAGCACACATGCACTCACTCCCACTCTTCACATCTACAGCAGCACACATGCACTCACTCCCACTCTCAACATCTACAGCAGCACACATGCACTCACTCCCACTCTCAACATCTACAGCAGCACACAGGCACTCACTCCCACTCTACACATCTACAGCAGCACACAGGCACTCACTCCCACTCTACACATCTACAGCAGCACACAGGCACTCACTCCCACTCTACACATCTACAGCAGCACACATGCACTCACTCCCACTCTACACATCTACAGCAGCACACATGCACTCACTCCCACTCTACACATCTACAGCAGCACACATGCACTCACTCCCACTCTACACATCTACAGCAGCACACATGCACTCACTCCCACTCTACACATCTACAGCAGCACACATGCACTCACTCCCACTCTCAACATCTACAGCAGCACACAGGCACTCACTCCCACTCTCAACATCTCCAGCAGCACACAGGCACTCACTCCCACTCTCAACATCTCCAGCAGCACACAGGCACTCACTCCCACTCTACACATCTACAGCAGCACACATGCACTCACTCCCACTCTACACATCTACAGCAGCACACAGGCACTCACTCCCACTCTACACATCTACAGCAGCACACAGGCACTCACTCCCACTCTACACATCTACAGCAGCACACATGCACTCACTCCCACTCTACACATCTACAGCAGCACACATGCACTCACTCCCACTCTACACATCTACAGCAGCACACAGGCACTCACTCCCACTCTCAACATCTACAGCAGCACACATGCACTCACTCCCACTCTACACATCTACAGCAGCACACAGGCACTCACTCCCACTCTACACATCTACAGCAGCACACAGGCACTCACTCCCACTCTCAACATCTACAGCAGCACACATGCACTCACTCCCACTCTCAACATCTACAGCAGCACACAGGCACTCACTCCCACTCTTCACATCTACAGCAGCACACATGCACTCACTCCCACTCTACACATCTACAGCAGCACACATGCACTCACTCCCACTCTCAACATCTACAGCAGCACACAGGCACTCACTCCCACTCTTCACATCTACAGCAGCACACATGCACTCACTCCCACTCTACACATCTACAGCAGCACACATGCACTCACTCCCACTCTTCACATCTACAGCAGCACACAGGCACTCACTCCCACTCTACACATCTACAGCAGCACACAGGCACTCACTCCCACTCTTCACATCTACAGCAGCACACAGGCACTCACTCCCACTCTCAACATCTACAGCAGCACACATGCACTCACTCCCACTCTCAACATCTACAGCAGCACACAGGCACTCACTCCCACTCTACACATCTACAGCAGCACACATGCACTCACTCCCACTCTACACATCTACAGCAGCACACAGGCACTCACTCCCACTCTACACATCTACAGCAGCACACAGGCACTCACTCCCACTCTTCACATCTACAGCAGCACACAGGCACTCACTCCCACTCTACACATCTACAGCAGCACACATGCACTCACTCCCACTCTCAACATCTACAGCAGCACACATGCACTCACTCCCACTCTCAACATCTACAGCAGCACACAGGCACTCACTCCCACTCTCAACATCTACAGCAGCACACAGGCACTCACTCCCACTCTACACATCTACAGCAGCACACATGCACTCACTCCCACTCTCAACATCTACAGCAGCACACATGCACTCACTCCCACTCTCAACATCTACAGCAGCACACATGCACTCACTCCCACTCTCAACATCTACAGCAGCACACATGCACTCACTCCCACTCTACACATCTACAGCAGCACACAGGCACTCACTCCCACTCTCAACATCTACAGCAGCACACATGCACTCACTCCCACTCTCAACATCTACAGCAGCACACAGGCACTCACTCCCACTCTACACATCTACAGCAGCACACATGCACTCACTCCCACTCTACACATCTACAGCAGCACACAGGCACTCACTCCCACTCTTCACATCTACAGCAGCACACAGGCACTCACTCCCACTCTTTGGTGCATCCCATCGGCTCTTCTTCTTCCCCTTATCCATTTCCTCGGGCTGTTTAACTGGGGGCGTGGGCAGTAGACTACGCTTGTTACCCTTCAAGTTCCAATTGGTGCTCGCCGAGTTGTACGCAGGGGTGGAGGCTGCTGGAGGCTCCTGCAGGGCAGGCTGACCTTGTTCGTCTGGCTCTGCCTGCGGGACTGGTTGTGCCTGTTGATAGCCCCATTGGTAGTAGTACTGTTGTGGGTACACCTCCTGCTGCTGAGCCTGTTGCTGCACCACACCCTGTGCCATCTCCTGCTGCTCTGGTGCTTGTGCTATCTGCTCCTCCTGGCGGCTACCCTGTTGTGCCACTGAAGCCGGCTGTTGCACCTCAGATTGACCCTGGTACTGTTGCCCTTGGTAACCATACCCAGCCTGCTGCCCCTGCTGCCATCCCTCCTGCCAGCTTTGTTGCCCCCCTTGTTGTCCTGTCTGTTGCCATCCCTCCTTCCCCCCTTGTTGTCCTGTCTGTTGCCATCCCTCCTTCCCCCCTTGCTGTCCTGTCTGTTGCCATCCCTCCTTCCCCCCTTGTTGTCCTGTCTGTTGCCATCCCTCCTTCCCCCCTTGCTGTCCTGTCTGTTGCCATCCCTCCTTCCCCCCTTGCTGTCCTGTCTGTTGCCATCCCTCCTTCCCCCCTTGCTGTCCTGTCTGTTGCCATCCCTCCTTCCCCCCTTGTTGTCCTGTCTGTTGCCATCCCTCCTTCCCCCCTTGTTGTCCTGTCTGTTGCCATCCCTCCTTCCCCCCTTGCTGTCCTGTCTGTTGCCATTCTCCCTGCCAACCCTGCTGTAGCTGCTGTCCCACTTGCTGTTGCTGCAATTGCCAGTTACCCCACATATGCCCTGCAGGGTACTGCCATGGCGACCACATTGTCCACTGAGTGTACCAATGAGCAGGTTGGACAGACTGGGTCCAAGGCTGTGGGTCTGTCTGTTGTCCTTGCTGGGCCCAAGGCTGTGGGTCTGTCTGTTGTCCCTGCTGGGCCCAAGGCTGAGGGTCTGTCTGTTGTCCCTGCTGGGCCCAAGGCTGTGGGTCTGTCTGTTGTCCCTGCTGGGTCCACTGGGCGCTCTGAGCTGGTACAGGTTCCCACTGGGGCCAGGATGGCTGTGCACTGTTCACCTGAGCTGCGCTGGCCTCTACCATGGAAGGTGGCTGGGTAGCACACGCGTCTTCGGGCTGCTGTTTGGGTTCAGACAGTCCTGAAGCTGTAGCAGTGGTATTAGTACCGCGAGAAGCTGTCGAGTCATCAACAACGGGTGCTTGGGGGTCTTGTGATACCGGAGCAGCTGGCTCTGATGGTTGCTGTGCTTGAGACTGTTGCCATTGCTGATAGTGATAGTACTCCTGCTGTTGATAGCCGGCTTGCTGCGGTGGGTAACAATTATACTTTCCTGGGTACTGGGTTTGACCATATTGCTGTTGTTGGCTACTTTGCTGGTAAGGGTAGCTGTACCTGAAATGGTTTTTACATTTTTTAAAAACTGGAAACGCAATATTTTTGTCCGACTTACTCGTTCGGTTGGTACATGTTCGTTCGCCCAACGTTCCAGCTCTAATTTAACAAACGGCACATTTAGAAGTAATACCATTTAATAACCAGTGCTATGGGCCTTTGGAATCACGTGATTTGAATTCAAGCGTGAACTGTGTAATAGGGTCAGTACTCAGATTTTTGTTGTTATTGGTATGTGTGGTGAGTTCGTTCGTTTGACAGATGGCAGAAGATCAGCTACAGATAAAGGTGGAAACGGCACCTTTTGACCCCAGGTTTCCGAATACAAACCAGACTAAGAATTGTTGGCAGAACTACGTAGATTTCCACAAATGCCAGAAAGCTAAAGGAGAGGACTATGAGCCTTGTACCTATTTCAAGAAAGTTTATAAAAGCCTGTGTCCCACAGCCTGGGTAAGCCGTTGGGATTCTGTTTACGACTTATTGTTATTAAGTTTCGCCATTATAATAGGTGCAGAACTGGGACAGCCAGTTGGAAGCCGGAAATTTCGCTGGGAAGATTTAGACGCACACTCCACGTAGAAGTATCATAGCAACATGTGTATTGCACATATATACTGTGTGCTGGTGTGTAAATAGCTTTGTTTCTCTCAACACTTTCAGCCATCTTTGGTTAGAACAAACACGGGCTCATATGCAACTGTGTACGGCGATTCCATGGTAACCAGCTCCTCTTTCCATCCAATGACGTCTAGTTGCTTCCAGCCTTTCAGCAGTAGTGGTAGACGCGCCTTACCATAACGTCGATGCAAGTTCCACACAACAAGGTCAGGTCCTGAGGAAGGGGAAGGGGAGGAGGAGACCTGTGCTGTGGGGCAGAGAACACAGCTCACCTATGGGAACAGTCAGAAATAGAATGCCAGATGGCTTGAGAACTTGTGCAACAATCCTCATAGCCTGGACATCTGCATTGGGGTTGATAGGGTCTCCATAACGACCTAAGCCATCATGGTCAAAGCTGATAGTGGAAATAAGTTCTTCAGAGGAGGGGGAGGGCAAGGGGGTCCTAACCTTGACAGTGAAAGCGCTACATCAAACTGCTCCTTCAATGGAAAATCCTTTGCTAATATGCAAGTGATGGCAGGATGATCATATGTGAGATGATTATACTGGGTACAGGAGGGAGGGGGATCTTTCTCAGCTTTATATGTTGTGGCAAGTGGCTGCATGCCTACCTCAACCACTGTTACAGTATGTGCTCCCATCGCCAGCGCTGAAAAGATAAGTGCGTTGTGAACTGATTAATAACCACATGAATTTACCTAAGCTTTCGTACCACGGTGAAGTTGATCCGAACACTACCTGGAGATCAGAGTCACGTGACTAATATAGCAAGGAAGCTCACACACTATATTCTTTTTCTTCATGCTGTAGCGATCCAATGCGTGGATTAGCCATAGGTCTGTAAGCTGTGACATCCACATGCCGTGGGTGATAGAAGAAGGAGCGTTAGGTGGGGAATTTCGAAGGGCATCGCGAACAAGGGACTCAGCTTGGGTTATGCGTGTCTCAATGTCGCCTCGCGAGAACTTATAGTGAGTACCTAGTGACACACACGTTTGGGATTGGACAGTACGCTCTTGCTTTACCCTCCCGCTCCTAACTACCTTTTCCTTTGTTCGAGTCGTCTACGTAGTACAACTTCAATGGAATCTTGCCGTTTTGTGTGAAGTTGAGGAGCAATTCGACCGGAGGCTCCCTGGGCGGTGCTTGTACGACCAAGAAGGGCAGCTGACGACAGAACAAAGAGCGCCTCTGCGTGACTCACCATCGCTTAGCACTTGTATTCCGCACAACCAAGACGTCACTACTGATATCAGTATCCAAGCATACTCCATCGCTATTAAAATTAACATTATATAATAGCACAACGTAACGAGAACAAAATTAAATTGCACCACAACATATCGGTTACATGTACACAGACGCAAAATATCAAACTCAAACACAATGACGGGGCAGGTAGAACGATCAGTAATGATTACAGTTTACAACGCGAACAGCTCATCTGAAACCGCATCGGCTTTCTGCTGCATCCTAGGGCGTGGCCTCGATGCTAGTGCGGGTGTTGCCTCGTCCCCCTTGAGGGCTCGTTGGGCCAAAAACTGGTCAAACTCTGCCCAAAGACAAGGACATATTAAACGGATTCCAGTTTTGTATCCCACGTTTATGTACCTGCACTAGTAACTGACTCTGCAGGAGCAGTTGTGCTGCCAGCAGGGGGTACAGGTCCCTACACATAGGGGACAACTACACCTTAACGTCATTTAATAACAACCTCACTTACCACTGGAGTGTCCTTCAGCCATTGCTGGAGGTTCTCGAATCTACCATTGAAAGGAAAACCTTGTTGACTTGTCTTGGTGGGACGGGGGCCCCTCAACTCACGTCTGTTCTGCCTGTACAGGTGGTTTGTTACCGCGCATGGCATCCGTAAGAGAAGCATCCTGTTGCACCAGGTTGTCAGCATATGTGGATCCACTGCAGCAATGAATGCTAGTGAAGGCATATACACACACATATGTACACACAGACAGACAAATACATACACACAAGTATATACACATATGTACACACAGACAAATACACACACATATGTACACACAAATACATACACATGTACACACACAAATATATACACATATGTACACACACACACACACACACATATGTACACACACAAATACATACACATATGTACACACATATACACATAGACAATTATATAACATCTACCCATACACATACCTTGCTAAACTATATGCAGTTCTGCTCTGAGCAAACATGTCGAATTCATCTAATTCTACATTCCGTGGAGCTGGCTGGTTAGATATGCCTGTAACGGTAGCACCATAACACCCAAAGAGCATGCCCCACTTTTGAAGCACACACCTAAGGCTGCTAACTGTGACACGATGTCACCACCAGCAGGGGCAGTGGTGGTGGTAGAGGGTGTTGTTAGATCAAAGCCAAGATCAATCAGCTGTCCTACTGCTTCCCCACCAGACCCAGTGGTGGTGGTGGTGGTGGTGGCAGTGGTGGTGTACATTGGTGGGGGCTCATCTAGCGAAGGGTATGTAATACCAGTAGGACCCTAAGTGCAACAAGTGTACACACACACACACACACACACACACACACACACACACACACACACACACACACACACACACACACACACACACACACACACACAGTGCTAGCATTCAACATAACACAGAGTGTAAGTCCCTTACCTCACTGAACGTTGTTGTGGTTTCAAGATATTGATCAGACTGGGGCTGGGGACTAGCCAGCTGCTTCAAGGCTGCATCTCTGTTCTTAATAAAGCGATCATAGCGCATGAACACAGAGTTCAGTTCATCATTCATCATCAACAGGGCTTCCAGTATAATCTCGTCTGCAACCCGACCAATCAAATCACTTACACGCACCTGCATGTTATGTACTGCTTTGTTCAGCTCCTGTTAAAAAAGCACAAAGCACTGGTCATCACACAAAGCACTGGTCATCACACAAAGCACTGGTCATCACACAAAGCACTGGTCATCACACAAAGCACTGGTCATCACACAAAGCACTGGTCATCACACAAAGCACTGGTCATCACACAAAGCACTGGTCATCACACAAAGCACTGGTCATCACTCAAAGCACTGCAGGTATGAAGAGCTGAGGGAGGGGGTGAGGGGTGGGAAGCTAAGGGAGGGGTGAGGGGTGGGAAGCTAAGGGAGGGGTGAGGGGTGGGAAGCTGAGGAAGGGGGTGAGGGGTGGAAGCTGAGGGAGGGGGTGGGAGGGGGTGAGGGGTGGGAAGCTGAGGGAGGGGGTGAGGGGTGGAAAGCTGAGGGAGGGGTGAGGGGTGGGAAGCTGAGGGAGGGGTGAGGGGTGGGAAGCTGAGGGAGGGGTGAGGGGTGGGAAGCTGAGGGAGGGGTGAGGGGTGGGAAGCTGAGGGAGAGGTGAGGGGAGGGAAGCTGAGGGAGGGGTGAGGGGTGGGAAGCTGAGGGAGAGGTGAGGGGAGGGAAGCTGAGGGAGGGGTGAGGGGTGGGAAGCTGAGGGTGGGGTGAAAGCTGAGGGAGGGGGTGAGGGGCGGAAAGCTAGCTGAGGGAGGGGGTGAGGGGCGGAAAGCTAGCTGAGGGAGGGGGTGGGAAGCTAGCTAAGGCAGGCAATACATATTGCAATGGAGCTAAAGTGTACAAGTAGGTGTGGCCTAATCTGTAATCAAATGTAACTAGGTTCCTTAAATGGCTGAAAGTTTTATTTTATTTTATTGTTTGCTGTTACCCCTTGGAGGACATTAACAATAATGCTCAACAATGATTTGCGGGGAGCTGAGGACAAGATGGTTTGAAAGACAGGCACAAAGATCACCTCAAGCAGCTGTGTGTCTTCCCTGCTCTCCTTGCCTGGCTCATTCTCCACCATTATCTCATTCATAAGGTCTATGTTGCGCCGCACCACATCCAGCTCAGACAACAGCTTTGCAACCTGTTCCGGTTGGAGGGGACCAGCTGGAGCTCGGGCAGACCTCTGTCGCCGTGATGGCTGTGCAGGTTGCTGGGGAGTAGCAACAGAACCTTCGGCAGCCTGGGTAGGTTCAGTGAGTGTCAGCAGACCCTGTGTTGCTCTGCCCTAAGGTAGTGAAGATATGTGTGCTGTCATGCCAAATGAGACCCTTAACTCACCCTGTCTGGTGTCTCAACAGGAGCCATTGTGTCCAGATCAATTGGTGGGAATTCCGTACCTGGTGACAAGTGTCAGTATAAAAGTATTTAGTATGGAAATGGGGTTGGTAGGGGAGGGTGAGGAAGTAGTGAGGCTGTGAGGGTGAGGGAGTAGTGAGGGTGAGGGAGTAGTGAGATAGTGAGGGTGAGGGAGTAGTGAGGTTGTGAGGGTGAGGGAGTAGTGAGATAGTGAGGGTGAGGGAGTAGTGAGGTTGTGAGGGTGAGGGAATAGTGAGGCTGTGAGGGTGAGGGAGTAGTGAGGCTGGGAGGGTGAGGGAATAGTGAGGTGAGAGAAGAGAGGCTGGGAGGGTTAGTAGTAGTGAGGTTGTGAGGGTGTGGGATCTGTGAGGGTGTTACTAAATAGAGTATACATGTATTTAAAATGAGCTTTGGAACAATGCAAAAAAAAAAAAAAACTGTGAGATATACATGTAACGTCTACAGGTTGTCTATTTATTATGTCACAGCCATGGTACTTAACACTTCCTCCCAGCAATGTCATCAGCCCCTATATCACTCTCATGTGCCCTACACTGTACTGCAGCCATGCCCTACACTGTACTGCAGCCATGCCCTACACTGTACAGCAGTCATGCCCTACACTGTACTGCAGTCATGCCCTACACTGTACGCAGCAGTCATGCCCTATACTGTACTGCAGTCATGCCCTACACTGTACATCAGCCATGCCCTACACTGTACAGCAGTCATGCCCTACACTGTACTGCAGTCATGCCCTACACTGTACAGCAGTCATGTCCTACACTGTACCTTGACCCATTAAACCATTCCTTCCTAAGACCCACCAGTCATGAGATTGATACTCATAGTTGCTGCCCACATATACACACCATCCTCACAATACATACACACCCTCACACATACACATACACACACCTTCACTCTTTAGCTGCTGGTACAGCTCCTGGACAGCTACCAACTGAGGCTTAGACTTGAACGCCTCAGCCCAATACTGAATAAGTCCAAGAATACGTTCCCTCACTATCTCAGGAGGCGGGTTCTGAAAAACGCCCAACTTGTGATGTTTTTATCGTCAAATGCTGGCTATGGGGTTACCTTTGGGTTTATAACTTTTATCAAATCTTGCAAAAACTCCTTCTGCGCTATCTTTGTATGAAATCGTATTCCACAGTTTTTGACACATGTTTCCAACACCTACATGTAGAAGTCAAACAAGCGCTCACAGTAATGACATGGCAAAGCAGACGCCCCCTAACCGTCAGCGTCAGGTTGATTATGTGGAAGTTCTTGGCGCTTCCGGTAAATCGTTTTCTTATGGCATTCACTGCATCTCTGGGTCTGTATCGACGACACACCCGTGTGAGCAGTGTTAGGTACAATCACGGCACCCTACCCGTTGTCTGTGTTGTTTATCTGGTCACATATCTCCAGATGAAGACGCAAGTCACCCGCTGAAGCGGAGTTATCAGTAGCCCTCTCTACGATATAAAAAGTAAATACCTGTGGCAACAGCTCCAAGCACATACACGGAGCGCCAAATTCAATGCTTACCAACAAGCTGCCCGACTGGAGTGGCGAACGCCCCACCGCCGAATAAAAACGCCATTCTCCCACCGCAGACAATATTACCAAAACATAGGGTCTTGTGACACGTCACGTGAACCCTAGGGCGGGTAGACAACATGGCCACTCCGGTGTCAAGCAGGTGAATATGCAAGCTAATCCTATGGGTGGGATATGGGCTTTGTCTCTTTGGTCGTTAAATGCCCCGTCTTTCCCTCCAAATCTCAAGTACGCAGGAGAGAGAGTATTGCATAATTCGTGTATCCCAAGAGGCAAACACCAAGGAGGTGGCTGAATGTGATCTAGAGGTAGCCCTTGAACATGCATACCCGATTATAGTGGTTGAGCCTCAAGAACTTGGAAACGAGACTGTTAGATGGATTCAGGTTGGAAACTTTCTCCATAAATCTGCAGTTATCTGCAGCATCGGAGCCCTGGTCTCTGTCCCCTTTCTTCCGTATTCGATCAGTAAATTCACCGCTATCCCGCTTGGAGTGTTCGCAGTTTGCTGCGCCGGCCTGTACGACTTGTCTTGGCAGTTCGATCCTTGCTGCAAGTATCAGGTTGACTACCTTGGTACAGAGCTGCCTAACATACCAACCCACGAGCTGCAGTGTCAATCACCTGTGGTCCTTATGCAAAGGAACGATAAGTACAGAAAGATACTCCATAACACTCTTGCACTGGCTGTTCTGGCATATGTTGGATGGCGGTGTTACACCCACCTTCGGTACAGAGGATAGCACACACATACACACAATAGCTTCTCTTCCATGCCAGTTGCCATCGAAGAAGATGTCACATGGTCTGTGCTATCACATAGGTGGATTGAACTACACAATTGCAATGGAAACTGTGTGTGGCACTATAAGACCATGTGATTATCACATGTTGCAACTGGCCATTAATCACATTTGTCTATTGTTCAGGTGTGTTTATGCATTTCTGCGTTGCAAGATTCGATCTAGAAGACTTGGGGCTAAGGTGGCTATGTAGAGTGCTATGTGGTGGAGGGGGCTTGCTATGATCAGTTCTCGCTGCTTTGAGGCGACAGCTTCCAGGATCTGTTCAGCGACATAGTCAGGGCTCATGCCATGAGCAGTGGTCACATCTGTCACTGCAGGATCAAGAGAGGACTTGCATCAATGCAGGGTCAATGAGGTGGATACATTAATATAAAAGGAGCACATTAAAATAGCACAATCTATTAAATTATTATGCAGAACCAAAGGAATTACATCACTTTAGGGAGGGTACATACCTGTACCTCCATGTCTACGGATCACATCACTTTAGGGAGGGTACATACCTCCATGTCTAGTTCCATCTCCACGCAATGCATTTACTGACAGCTGGGTCGTTATGTATCCCGGACAGATCATTGTGATGCTAATGCCTCTGGGTGCCAACTCCGTCCGCATGGAGTCAAAGTACCCATGCAGCGCATGCTTTGAGGCAGAGTCTTAAATGGAAACGTAAGGGGTTAACGGACAATTATAAGGGGGGGGGGGGGGTGCTTTACATGATGATCTCATAGGTAGACCCATCTTGCCCTGCAGGCTGCTGATAACGACCACGTGACCTTCCTTCTGCGACAGCATGTGTGGCAGCAGAGCTGTGTGTGGATCTCTTACAACCCGCACGTTACTTACTGATTAGGCGAACTTACCTTTCGTTAACGTCACGGGCCCAAAGAAATTAACTTCCATCAGCTTCCGATCGACCCCAGTGTCTGTTTCCACGACACCCCCGCGCGAGCTTATTCCCGCATTATTAATAAGTATGTCTATGTGACCGAACAGCCGTATCGCCCGATCAGCTTGCTCAGCAAGGGAAGGGTCGCACAAATCCAGGGTCAGGACTTGGGGGTCATAGCGCTTAGTAGTATCTGACTTGAATAAGAAAGCACACCGATAAGGTAGCACATTAATTCTTTATCCGGGTAGGTTGCTAGTACCTGATCTTGAACACGCTCATTCTCAAGCTGAAACTTGAGTCTCTCCAGCTGTTGTGCATTGCGCGATGCTAGAATCAGCTTGGCACCCACACTGTAAAACACCCGCGATAATGCTGCATAAGTTGGTAAATTACTGAAAAAGATGAACGAGTTTTGCTTTCATACCTTCGCCTAGACCAGAACTGGCTCCCGTGATAAGCACCACTTTACCAGCCAGCTTTTTAATGGCTCTCTTTCGTCTCCATCTTTTGTACAGCTGGTAAAAACAAGCCACGATACCTACTAGTACCACAGCCTTTCCGATACTTGAAACGTCGTAACGAAGTAGATACTTAGCAATTTCCATGTGTTTATACTTGGCAATGAGCGGTCTGGGCACCACACCTCCTCCGCACTCTAATTGTAGCTCAGTCGCTATTTCTTTGCGTTTGAAGGGGGTGTAGTGTAACTTCTGCAAGACCACACAAGGTGTGCTCCAGATGACGAACTGAGTGTGCAGAGGACGCGCCTTGGTGCCCAGAACAATTCTGGATTCGAGACTAAACGGCGGCGGTGTTGTGGTTCTGTTATGTCATAGATTTGTTGTGGTTATGTCCAGTGCCGAACCCTTAAATCGTGCTAGTGCCGAACCCTTAAATCGTGTTAGTCTCTCCAACATTCTCAAGAGACTGAAAATGTGTGGCTGGTACTGGGGAGACCTTACTTCGCTCCAGGCCAACGAGATTCTCAGGAACGCCCGTAACGGTTCTTTTATCGTGCGAGACAGCAGTGACGCGTTTCATCTCTTCACTCTTTCTCTGAAAACGAGAAACATTGTTGTGAGTGTCCGTGTGGCGTACAGTCGAGGGCAATTTAAGCTGGACTCGTGTCACCAAGAGGACTGTCCTTCGTTTATGTCTGTTGTCGACCTTGTACACTACTACCTTGAAGACGAAAAGAGAAAGTTTTACATTATGCTGCCTGACATAGGCAAGTTGGCGGTGGCGTTGAGACATCCCGTTTGGAAGGAGGTGCCATCATTGCAGCATGTCTGTCGCCACAAGATCACACAATGCTGTCAGACTGTTGATCGCATTCGTATGTTGCCCTTACCCGCCCACCTGCTGAGATATGTGGAGGACTTTGCGCAGACTGAGGAACCTCCTATCTTAGACACTGTACATAACCATTATGAACTGGAGGAGGGGCCATAGTATACTGGAGTTCCTCCTCTATTCAATCTTTTCTTGCTATTTTCTGCTTACCTCCACCCCACATACTGCCCCTCTCTCTCACTTTTTAAATCTATACCCTCCTGCTGCCATTCCATGCTCTAATTCCAACCTTTTTTTTTTTTTACCCAGTCTGGAACTCATTGTATGTGTGTATGTGTGTGTACGTATACAGTGTGTATATGTGTACGTATACAGTGTGTATATGTGCGTACATGTGTTTGCTGTTCGTTCTGTGAATGTAATAATGTTTGGCTGTTCTTGTGATCCCCTGTGTGACTACATTTTTTTATGACTGTGTGTGTGTGTGTTTACAGGCCAAATTCCTTATAAGGAATCCATGGTTGTGTATGATCTACGTGGGCGGTTAGTTAATTTTTAAAAGCTAAAACTACAATTATGTACAGTGGAACCCCGAAATGCGGACACCATCGGGACTGTCCCGATAATCGAGGTGTCCTTTATTTAGGGGTTGGAACCTTTCAGAGTAACTTGTTTGAGACCTAGAGATAGTGTCCTGTTTATCGAGGTGTTCGTATTTCAGGGAGTCCGCATTTCGAGGTTCCACCGTAAGCGCCTAGTGGTTCCAAAGGGTAATTACTCCGTGTAACTAAGGGTGCGTGCGCAACAGGCACTGAGGCACGTTTATGACATTTTAGTCCATCTTTCCCCACAGATAAAAGTTAGCCCAGACTGAGAGATAGTAGTCCATGACGTTCAGGATATTACCAAGGATTATTGATTATTACAACAATTAATAATCCTTGATATTGCGATTTGCAACGACAACGTTGCGTAACGTTGCGTTCAGGAGGTGGGAGGCACGTACACTGCTTAGGCTGCAAATAGTATCGATTTACGCTAAGTCTACGGCGCCATTGATCACCGATGATCAGACAAAATGCACAGTGCAACCCAACTATTGGTGTTGCTTGAAGAATCCGTGAATATGAAAGGCGGCCCTAGTCCCTCCCAAAATAAGAATAAAAGGGGGCTACATGCTGTGTACAAACAGCGGTGCCGTTAAGTGGCTGCTTGCCGTAAACTAAACTATTCCCACCAGATCTTCTGTCCGCTCTAATATAGAGGTGCTTCGGAGAAAAAAAAAGCGGTTAATGATGTCATTGGTTTCAAATGCCATTTGTAGAGCAGTTCATTACTTCCTGAGAAAGTGATGCCACAAGCAGTGAAGCTGCCATTCTAGACTTTAAGTCCTGAGCTTCAATGTCGTGTTGCCATTCTACATTGCCCCAACGCTGAGTCTGTAGAGGATATAAAGGCATCACAGACAATCATAATCAAATACCTACACACATCATGTACACACACATGTACACACACACATACATACACAATGTACCCTGATGTACCCTGATGTCCCCTACAGCCAGTACCCCTGATGTCCCCTACATAGCCAGTACCCCTGATGTCCCCTACATAGCCAGTACCCCTGATGTCCCCTACATAGCCAGTGCCCCTGATCAATGTCCCCTACATAGCCAGTGCCCCTGATGTCCCCTACATAGCCAGTGCCCCTGATGTCCCCTACATAGCCAGTGCCCCTGATGTTCCCTACATAGCCAGTGCCCCTGATGTCCCCTACATAGCCAGTGCCCCTGATGTCCCCTACATAGCCAGTGTCCCTGATGTCCCCTACATAGCCAGTACCCCTGATGTCCCCTACATAGCCAGTGCCCCCGTACCTGATGCCTGGTTTCCAGAAGGGCTAGATTTGCAGCCTCCTCAGCATCCAGCCGTCCCTCAAACAGAGCCACACTCAGTACCACAGATTTGGAGGAATCAACACAGTGCTCTAGACCTGAGATCCAACAAAGGAGGTTCAGCCATGATGGAGGTACGGTCATGATGGAGGTACGGTCATAATGGAGGTACGGTCATGATGGAGGTACGGTCATGATGG
This sequence comes from Spongilla lacustris, assembly GCA_949361645.1. Classification (NCBI taxonomy): domain Eukaryota; kingdom Metazoa; phylum Porifera; class Demospongiae; order Spongillida; family Spongillidae; genus Spongilla; species Spongilla lacustris. Next base: position 8,268,389 of record OX442427.1, read on the forward strand.
AGGTACGGCCATGATGGAGGTACGGCCATGATGGAGGTACGGCCATGATGGAGGTACGGCCATGATGGAGGTACGGCCATGATGGAGGTACGGCCATGATGGAGGTACGGCCATGATGGAGGTACAGCCATGATGGAGGTACGGCCATGATGGAGGTACGGCCATGATGGAGGTACGGCCATGATGGAGGTACGGCCATGATGGAGGTACGGCCATGATGGAGGTACGGCCATGATGGAGGTACGGCCATGATGGAGGTACGGCCATGATGGAGGTACGGCCATGATGGAGGTACGGCCATGATGGAGGTACAGCCATGATGGAGGTACAGCCATGATGGAGGTATGGCCATTAGTGAGCATTATTACAAGGCAGACACATGTAATTACCAGTGAGGGCCCAAGGAGTCAGCTGTGAGAGGTATGTTACAAAAGGTTGTAAATTGATTTGATCTAAGGTTGAGAGTTGGAACAAACCAGTGGTGGGAGTGAGAACAAGGTTGAACCTGCAGGCAAGTTAGGAGGCAAGGAAAGGAAGAGAGGTATGAGGGAATGAAAGGAAGAGAGGTACCCTCCTCACCTGTTATTAAACCACTCCAGAACAGGGTCCCATTCTCTATGCTGCATCATCACAAGGTCATCGGGCTCAGTGGCTCGATAGCTTCAAAATTGAACAAATAATACTTTATATCAACAGCAGGCAAAAGTCTTACCACAAAGTGTCAGTGGACAAGCTACTAAGTATGTGGCTAACTACTTCATCCCCTGATCTGTTAGTTGGACAGTCAATGACAGTATTGCACAGGGCTGTCTAATGATAGAAGCAGGGGGTTAAATAGGCACCATAGTTCCCTCCTCCCCAGCCCTTACAAGGTGCATTAGAGTTTGCTGTATCACAGTACCCTGAGCGTCCCACTCCTGGGCCACACCCACTGCAAGACCCTCTGTGGGAACCACAAAGGGCTTCCTCAGGGGTGTACGGAGGTGGCGATGGTCCAAATGGACGCTGTAGCCATCTTTGTGAGGAGGATGAATGTGATGAGGATGGGCTGGGCAGTGGTTAGAGAAGCTTACCTTCAGTTTTGCGGGCAAGAGCGTGTTTATAGAATCGCTTTCTGCCTAAAAAGTAGCTACTTAGCATACAGATGCGAACACTTACAGAGTTCACAAGCCCCCATGTGCTCTCCAATTAAAATATAAAATCCCTCACACACACACATATATATAAATGTAGTATTTAATGTGTGCGCTTCCCAAGTGTCTCACGTGGCGCACCCCAGCCTCTTGAAATGGATAGCCACCTTCTTAATACTAAAGAGGAGCTTGTCCAATGCGTTCTACATCGCAAATACAAATTCATCTTAACTCTATTTGAAGCACTATTAAAATACTAAGACCTACGTTTTAAATGCATAGTCTGGGTACCAGAATAACAATTATAAAATTCCACACCCTCGTCCCAATAAACTAAGCTTAGTTCTAGACTAAGTGTTTACCGTTATACATTTGCATATACATGTACGCAACATGTACATAGTCTAGGAATGAGACTATAGTCAGACCCTGTATATAAGATTGGTAGCACGTGAATAGCATGGAGGTTGTGGACTACAATTTATGTTGCTGCATCTACCTGCATTACTACAACTTGCCTTGATACAAAGTAGTTTGTGCTGCTAAGTGCTAACACCAGGGTCATACTGTACGCTAACACCTGGGTCATACTGTACGTATATATTTTCTCAACACAGAGCCAAATACTACACCATTATAACTGTTTACACATTTCACTTTCGACCACATCAGACATCTAGTATACACAAATAAAGAACATTGGTGGGTGTGGTCAATTTCCAGTCCAACGCGACTTAGCAGCCATGGCTGGAGTGATCTTAAACTGTGATTGAAAGGATCAATTGGTTAATATGAAAAGGCAACTGAAGCCTTACCCTGGTGTACAGCTGTTCCTGCTGTGTAGGGTCTGGGCACTTTCCCTCATGCCACGCCTTCTTGCAGCTCAGGCAATATGTGGCCTGTACAGGGCAGAGGGGGCAGAGGGTAGGGGGCATCCAGGGGGCAGAGGGTAGGGGGCATCCAGGGGGCAGAGGGTAGGGGCATCCAGGGGGCAGAGGGTAGGGGCATCCAGGGGGCAGAGGGTAGGGGGCATCCAGGGGGCAGAGGGTAGGGGGCATCCAGGGGGCAGAGGGTAGGGGGCATCCAGGGGGCAGAGGGTAGGGGGCATCCAGGGGGCAGAGGGTAGGGGCATCCAGGGGGCAGAGGGTAGGGGGCATCCAGGGGGCAGAGGTTAGGGGCATCCAGGGGGCAGAGGGTAGGGGGCATCCAGGGGGCAGAGGGTAGGGGGCATCCAGGGGGCAGAGGGTAGGGGGCATCCAGGGGGCAGAGGGTAGGGGGCATCCAGGGGGCAGAGGTTAGGGGCATCCAGGGGGCAGAGGGTAGGGGGCATCCAGGGGGCAGAGGGTAGGGGGCATCCAGGGGGCAGGGGGTAGGGGGCATCCAGGGGGCAGAGGGTAGGGGGCATCCAGGGGGCAGGGGGTAGGGGGCATCCAGGGGGCAGAGGGTAGGGGGCATCCAGGGGGCAGGGGGTAGGGGGCATCCAGGGGGCAGGGGGTAGGGGGCATCCAGGGGGCAGGGGGTAGGGGGCATCCAGGGGGCAGAGGGTAGGGGGCATCCAGGGGGGCAGAGGGTAGGGGCATCCAGGGGGCAGAGGGTAGGGGGCATCCAGGGGGCAGAGGGTAGGGGGCATCCAGGGGGCAGAGGGTAGGGGGCATCCAGGGGGCAGAGGGTAGGGGGCATCCAGGGGGCAGAGGGTAGGGGCATCCAGGGGGCAGAGGGTAGGGGGCATCCAGGGGGCAGAGGTTAGGGGCATCCAGGGGGCAGAGGGTAGGGGGCATCCAGGGGGCAGGGGGTAGGGGGCATCCAGGGTGCAGGGGGTAGGGGGCATCCAGGGGGCAGAGGGTAGGGGGCATCCAGGGGGGCAGAGGGTAGGGGGCATCCAGGGGGCAGAGGGTAGGGGCATCCAGGGGGCAGAGGGTAGGGGGCATCCAGGGGGCAGAGGGTAGGGGGCATCCAGGGGGCAGGGGGTAGGGGGCATCCAGGGGGCAGAGGGTAGGGGCATCCAGGGGGCAGAGGGTAGGGGGCATCCAGGGGGCAGAGGGTAGGGGGCATCCAGGGGGCAGAGGGTAGGGGGCATCCAGGGGGCAGAGGGTAGGGGCATCCAGGGGGCAGAGGGGGTGCAGGGTGCAGGGGCAGAGGGGGTGCAGGGTGCAGGGGCAGAGGGGGTACAGGGAAACGCACCTTGCAGCTGGGGCAGGTAACCTTTGACCTGGTACTAACAGGAGCAGTAACTTGTCTTGTGAACAATCTGGTAAATGAGAACATCCTGCCCGGCACTGGTGCAGATGGGGGAACCTGCTCCACATTCTTCTCATCACTAGACAGGTTAATTTCCTTCAGACATTCTGTGCACATAACATCGTTCCCTTTGGAAGCAATGTGGGCTGGGTTCGCTGCAAACTCTATAAATTTTTTATACTGCAAAAATAATAATAATAATAATAATAATAATTCTGACAGACCATAACGAGTACACACCACAAGACAGCAAACATGTGACTGACGCCAGCACATGAAACCATGTGACCAATGCAATGAGATGTCGATAATTATGTATTATATGCATTACAGTATACCTTCGGCTGGCTAATACGCTACATTAGTAACTGCAGGTGCATGGAACACAACATCAGTTACCACATAGCTGCACATGTGCCTAGTACATTCAGTGGGTGTTATGTAATGCCGACATGTTTAATAAGATTATGTACCCTACAGTGTACACTGGTAAACTTATGTATTCTTGATGGCTAAAAAGTTATTTGCTTGTACAGCATTTATACAGCACTAATTCTGCAGTATGGAAGTTCTATACAGCAAATGTATATAGTAACTTAAGAGGTCCACAGAATACTTATGTAACGCTCACACAATTGTCAGACATGTCAGCCAGTTTATATGGTCTTATTTAGAACTACAGTAACTGGCCCACAAACATGTAAGTGTTAAGTTGGGCTGGGTCATTGCACGTATAGTGATGATGTGTGGGTGTAGGTGTATGGATGATGTGTGGGTGTATATGTGATGAGGTGTGGGTGTACATGTGATGATGTGTGGGTGTATATGTGAGGTGTGGGTGTACAGGTGATGATGTGTGGGTGTATGGGTGAGGAGTGTACACACATATTAATGTTGCTTACAAATGTGCCATCTTTGTCCACCATTTGAAAGTGGTGAGGATCTTCAACAGGGGAACACACACAACTCTCATCTGTTATGGCAAAGAACACATGTGATACCCCTCCTCCCCTCTCCACCTTCTCTTCTTCCCTCTTACCAGGACCAGGGCAGCAGACGGAGTAGCCACATTCAAAGGAACTGAACTTATCTGAACCCAGCATGACTTTACAGTACTGTGCAAAACACTCCAGACACAGGGAGTGTTTGCTCTTGCACATGAACACAAAGACAATGTCCCTTCAAGCAAGAGAGAGCAGGTGTCAGAGGGCAGGTGTCAAAAAATCAGAGGGCAGGACAAAAGGACACACAGGGTACAAGGGTACAAGGTACAAGGGTACAAGGGTACAAGGGGACAAGGGTAAACACAGGGTACAAGGGTACAAGGGGACACACAGGGGACAAGGGTACAAGGGTACACACAGGGTACTCACTTGATTTCTGAACACATCATACAAGTCACTCTGCATAAACTGTTCCACCTCACTGACTTGAGAAAAGCCACACCACTCCCTTCCTCAGCACACAGGAATGTGGCACGAACCTTTTGGGAAGTAAGCACAACACCCATGGGTCTGGGTACCCTGGGAGATCAGGTGGGGGGCAGGAGGGGGGGAGAGGGAGGGGGAGGTTCTTCGTACCTTGGTGTCCACTTCGTGGCACACTAAACACTCCCCAGCCAGGTGGTCTGGAGGTATTATGTCCTGGTGGAAGTCCACTGCTTCTGGTCTCTTCAGCCTAAACTTACCATCCTGCAAAAGCAAACCTATAACTGAAAACTGGTTTAACCTGTTTAGGCCTGACCTGGTCACGGCAGTGGTAGTACACTGGTCTAGCAATGACACAGGCTTTGCAGGTCTTACAGTAACCATAGTAACGTTTTGTCAGGTCTACATGGTACAGAAGCTAGCAGTTACATGTACAATGTATGTGTGTATCGGCAATGTATGTGCTATTATTGGCAATGTATGTGCTATCATTTGTGTATCAGCAATGTATGTGCTATGTGCTATCATTTGTGTATCAGCAATGTATGTGCTATCATTTGTGTATGGTTGCCGATACACAATGATAGCATACACATTGCTGGTACAAAAATGAACAGTCTAAAACTGTAAAGAGTTGTCCCTAACCTAAGGAGCTAGCCAGCCCTTGTCCCTAACCTAAGGGGCCAGCCCTTGTCCCTAACCTAAGGAGCCAGCCAGCCCTTGTCCCTAACCTAAGGAGCCAGCCAGCCCTTGTCCCTAACCTAAGGAGCTAGCCCTTGTCCCTAACCTAAGGAGCCAGCCCTTGTCCCTAACCTAAGGAGCCAGCCCTTGTCCCTAACCTAAGGAGCCAGCCCTTGTCCCTAACCTAAGGGGCCAGCCCTTGTCCCTAACCTAAGGGGCCAGCCCTTGTCCCTAACCTAAGGGGCCAGCCCTTGTCCCTAACCTAAGGGGCCAGCCCTTGTCCCTAACCTAAGGAGCCAGCCCTTGTCCCTAACCTAAGGGGCCAGCCCTTGTCCCTAACCTAAGGAGCCAGCCCTTGTCCCTAACCTAAGGGGCCAGCCCTTGTCCCTAACCTAAGGAGCCAGCCCTTGTCCCTAACCTAAGGGGCCAGCCCTTGTCCCTAACCTAAGGGGCCAGCCCTTGTCCCTAACCTAAGGGGCCAGCCCTTGTCCCTAACCTAAGGGGCCAGCCCTTGTCCCTAACCTAAGGAGCCAGCCCTTGTCCCTAACCGAAGGGGCCAGCCCTTGTCCCTAACCTAAGGAGCTAGCCAGCCCTTTTCCCTATAACCTAAGGGGCCAGCCCTTGTCCCTAACCTAAGGGGCCAGCCCCTGTCCCTACACTAAGAAAAATTATATCACGTGCAAAAGTATGGGGTGAGCTGTTGGCAAATTGGTGCGTATGATAAGACCAAAGTGGGCTGTAAGTATGTGGAAAGAGCCCTAGAACCTCCACAAGATGGTCGGACTGCAAGGGGGAGGGGCAGTCAATGCATATGACACTTCTCACCAATGACCGTCTTGCCCTGGCGTGGAGCCGTCACTCCATCTCTGCTGAGGACGTGCGCTGTAGCGATGCGATCGCTCGGAAAAACATCCTGCAAACACGGTTCTTACACGAGTATGATACAATTTTCTGTGGGGGGTTACCTTGAGTACTGTACCTTCCGCTATCTCCACACCCATGTACAGCAAACAGATAGACGCTGGAGGCTGCTTGTAGTAGTCTCCAATTACATATAGCGCTTTTCGCACTTCGTAGTGCTTGGGAAAGCTGAAAATCTTTTTTTTCCCACTATACTCCACAGATACTGATAGTTCTACCTCTTCAGCCATCTCACGCGAGTCAAATGAGGGACTTTCCCCAATATCGCCGCATAAATTACAATAGGAAAAAAATTACTTTAAAAATATATATATATACATGTACTAATTGATACAAAAACATATACACACACGCAATTCGTCTTCGAGACGAAAACACATTTGAATTTCAAGTAATCTGTTCGCGCACATAGAAGTGTGTGTGAAATATTCAGTGATCATACATCACTTTGATGGAGGCCATCTTGCTCTGAGGGCATTCTCTGGTTTGATATCAAACTGAAGACAACAGGAAGATTACACAGCACCCATATCACACACACACACACACACACACACACACACACACACACACACACACACACACACACACACACACACACACTCTTCCCCTCTCCTACCTTCTCTCGTTCTTTTATCTCCTCAGTGACAGGTATGCACTCCCCTTGATGCCATTGCATTTTGCACCCACAGCAGTAAACGGTCTATGAAACCATTATGGAGGAAGTACCATTATGGAGGTAGTACCATTATGGAGGAAGTACCATTATGGAGGTAGTACCATTATGGAGGTAGTACCATTATGGAGGTAGTACCATTATGGAGGAAGTACCATTATGGAGGTAGTACCATTATGGAGGTAGTACCATTATGGAGGTAGTACCATTATGGAGGTAGTACCATTATGGAGGTAGTACCATTATGGAGGTAGTACCATTATGGAGGTAGTATACTAATGCTTGGGCATAGAATGTGCCACTTGTTTATGTTGCATGTAAGGGTTAAGGGTTGTGAGCGCATGTAGGTTAAGGGTAAGGAGTGTATGTAAAGGTTAAGGGTTAGGAGTGTATGTAAAGGTTAAGGGTAAGGAGTGCATGTAAGGGTTAAGGGTTAGGAGCGCATGTAAGGGTTAAGGGTTAGGAGTGCATGTAATAAGGGTTAAGGATTAGGAGTGCATGTAAAGGTTAAGGGTAAGGAGTGCATGTAAGGGTTAAGGGTTAGGAGCGCATGTAAGGGTTAAGGGTTAGGAGTGCATGTAAGGGTTAGGAGTGCATGTAAGGGTTAAGGGTAAGGAGTGCATGTAAGGGTTAAGGGTTAGGCGTGCATGTAAGGGTTAAGGGTTAGGAGTGCATGTAATAAGGGTTAAGGATTAGGAGTGCATGTAAGGGTTAAGGGTTAGGAGTCATGTAAGGGTTAAGGGTTAGGAGTGCATGTAATAAGGGTTAAGGATTAGGAGCGCATGTAAGGGTTAAGAGTAAGGAGTGCATGTAAGGGTTAAGAGTAAGGAGTGCATGTAAGGGTTAAGGGTTAGGAGTGCATATAAGGGTTAAGGGTTAGGAGTGCATGTAAGGGTTAAGGGTTAGGAGTGTATGTAATAAGGGTTAAGGGTTAGGAGTGTATGTAAGGGTACCACCCACTCACCTGACACCCACTACATGACACACGTCTCTGGCTCCTTGCGGGGGGAGGAGTCGTAACTGGAGCAGAAAACCATCTTTTTAGTGTCCTAAACCACCCAATCCCAGCTATATCCTGCTGCATATCCTGCCGAGCAGTTGCTGTGCCCTGGGGGGCTGCTTCCTCCCTCCCCAAGGACATGTCTATTTCGTGCTTGCAGATGCACAAAATGCTAGTGTCCGGAAGATCAGGGTGAAAGGCGGACTTGTCCTTGTAACCAGTGTACTGGTGATGACCCCACAGGCAGGGAGAATGGTGGTGTCATAAAGGTAGTGTCATAAAGCACACCACACAGGCATTAGGCTTACAAAAGGTCCCTTGTTATCCACCAAACAGAAGTGGTGTGGATCTAGGACTGGGGACTCCTTGCACTTCAAATCTGCAGGTCGCAATGAACTGTCAGCACCCTCACACCCACTACATCCTCACTCATTACACCCACTACACCTTCACCATTACACCCTCACCATTACACCCTCACACACTACACTCACACCCACTACACCCCCACACCATCACACACTACACTCACACCCCCACACCCTCACATCCACTACACCCTCACACCCACTACACCCTCACACCCACCAATGGCCTCACCTCTAGCAGGACAGCTGACAGAATATCCCACATCCACAAAGTTACGGAACAATTCTGAGTTCATCATTGCTTGACAGTAGTGAATAAAACAATTCAAACACATGCAGTGTTGACTGGTACAGGGAAATACAAATATGCGGTCACTGTTAAAAAAGAAAGGCATGGGGTTGTATAAAGGTCATATTACATAACCTTGGCAACTTACGTGGTTTCACAACAATTCATACAGGGGACTTTTGGAGTGTTCTTTCTGATCAGTCTCAAGAAGGCGACATTCCTTGTCCCACATGACATACAGTCAAAGAACACACTGGCCTGTTAACCAGACACAATACCATACACACACTGCTATCAAGGTCCCACAGCCTCACCTTGCAATCCATTTTGCAGGCAAGACATTTACCTGTAAGATCGAGAGACTCTGAGAAGAAATCCAGCTCTGCTTCCCTGGAAAATGCGAACTTTCCATCCTAGATAAAGTAAAGGGATACTTGAAAAGGAATGTGCGGTGTATTTTTTACCCGATCGGGACAATGGCTGACAACTGGTCTAATGTTCACTAACAATTTGCAGGTACCACAGAACCCAAAGTACTTGTCGTGGTCTTTTAAATTCTCTTCAGTGGCCGCTCTCAGCGGCACCTCAGCCTTGTTTATCAGCTGCACCACTGTCACCCCTTCATAATTCTAATAGGAGCCACTCATCAGAACGGCATAAAGACTGTGTAAAATGCAAGAAAGCTTACACCAAGAGTTGTGTCTTCTTTCATGACGCGCCCGCAGTGAAGAAGTAATTTACCGAGAGGGTCACTGAGTTTATATTTCGCCACCACCTTGCTTATAGCATCTTTCACTTTAGTATCCTTAGGGAACGTAAAGGCTTCCCTGTATGTATTATAATTCACAACCAAAGTCACTTCTTCGGAAGTTTTGGAAGTTGTCCGTCTAATACTAGTACTAGTACGCTCGGCCATTTTTAGCAGTGGCTATTAATAGCTCAAAAATATAAACACATGACTGAAATTACGCATTGTGCTCATTGCGGCAGAGCGAGCCTTTCATTTGACATTGTCCTGAGGGGTTCCAGGGTGAAGTGGAGGAGTGGCCTGGGCTTTGAGGATGGGGCTCCTCTTTATGGTACCATGAAACTTTGATGTACCTTAAAAGGTGTCCACTAGTTTCAAAACCCTCTTAATTCAGCAAATTCAAGGCCCTCTATTATCCAGTGATGCCGCGGCCAGCTTTTGACAATCCGGTCACGTTCACGGCTGGCCGTTTGGATATAGACGGTCTCAAAGATGGACCGTATGATTTCAATACGGTCACGTACACGGCTGGCCGTCAACCGTCAAAATTTTAATACGGTCACGGACGGTCATTATTTATGCTATAGAAGTTTGGCATGCACGTATCAATAGAAATGGTTCATGAACGGTATGCATGGGCATAGCAAAACAAATGTGAAAAAACAGATTCAATTAACTAAAGGCTTTATTGCAGCTGAGAAAGAGAACAGATTCAATCCTGGCTGGATCCATCCTCCATCTTCACAAACTCGCTCGCACGTGGAATCCACGCGATAAGGCATAATCATGCAAGTCGCGTCCCCAGACCCACATTCGGCAACAGCGAATGGGGCGAGGGGGACAACGTAAATAATAAGAATTTAAATGGTTCCATAGCCACGTGTTGGTGACAGTCGGGTGGGTTTGCTGCAGACTTCACCGCGCTATCCGGTGGCTTATCCTCAAAGGTTCTTGGAAAGACGATATCAGTGGCGGATACAGGGGGGGTTCCAGGGGTTGGAACCCCCCCCCCCCCCCTCGAAACTAAATATGAATATAATTAATGTATAATCGGCGCACGTGAGCTATACATTTCTACGGAGAGTTCAGCGTGCACTCCGTGAAGTTGCTAAACAGCGTATTCTTATTAATTGCTTATTCCTTGTTTAGTACTACATTCTGTAAACTGCGAGATATGTAGTAGGCTGGTATTTATATGTAAATCTAAATGTATTCCAAAATGCTAACCCGCGGACGTAATAGAGCGATTCTTTTCGCAGTTATTTTGATTGGTGCGCTAGTATTAGTACCCATCAAAGTTGAATGCACCTTGCTGCATGCTTTTAGAGATGATGGTAAATTTTAACATAACAAAGAAACTAAGCCGGCGCATGTACCGTGAATTTTGTAAACGTACAATGGCGAATGCAAATCTGCAATATGATGAAGCAAATGCAGCCCTTTAAAACCACAATAGCCTGGAAGCCAGAACGTAACGGAGTGGCACGCATTTGTTGGTTATGACATATTGCCTCCGTTGTCCCCCTATACATGTACAATGTGTGGAATGTGTACAAAAAATGTTTTCGCGTGCCAATGTCACACTGTTCACTGCTTGAAGTAGGTCATCTGCTGGAATCAGTGGGATGGTAAATTTTAAGTGGCTCAACTGAATAGCAAAGAAAAGCGCGCATACATGTTCCAACACAGCCATTTAAATCCGTAAAACCAGAATGTAACCGAGTGGCACACATTTGTTGGTGTTGATTGCCATATTGTCCAATAAAATCTGTGGAAAAATTAGAATGCGCACCACAAAAATTTTCGCGCGCTTCGCGCGCGCCCCTCCCCTTAATCAATAATTCATGCAGAACCCCCCCTCGCCAAAATCCTGCATCCGCCCCTGGACATTTGCCACGCAGGGAAAAAAAATCCACTGCACTGACGCTAGTGACGTGCATAGGCTTAATGGACCGTCAAAAGTTCTGACGGCCACGGACGGCCAGCTAATAAATTTGACGGCCAATTATTTTTCACGGTTTAATCACGTGATCGGTAAGCTTCCCGGTCACGGTCACGGTCGGCCGTCAAAAACCGTCAAATGAATACGGTCACGGACGGTCCGTGCTGGCCGCGGCATCACTGCTATTATCTAGGGTATTCAATATCAATGTTAGAAGATAATGTCTAACTTTTAAGATACACATGTAGAACAAGATATAAAATTTAACTGTGGTGATGTAGAATTTGTAGACAGCAATTGAGTAAAAAGTAAGGAAACAAGTAAACATTACTATTACAGACTTACAATGAGCAGTTTCAGGCAGGTAGAGTTGCTAAATAATGTTCTTTGTTTCCTTGTCTACAAATCTAATTTTATTTTATTTTTTAATTATATCTAGTTTCACTCATTTTTATCTAACCAGAGTGTGTCTGTGAGCATGATGGAAAGGGTGTCTGCCTGACCAAACCCTATCATTAGTGGCTAGCTCCATCAGTGGCTAGCCACACCAGGCCTCATGTTATCACATATCTGTTCTCTGAGATTTTTAAGCATTGGCAGATTGTAGACTTATAGACATTCGACCTAATGCTGCTAATGGATTCATGATATGTCAAATCTGATAAATCCAATTGGGGAAGACTGTTAATCATGGAGGCCTGCTAAGGTGATGATCAAGGCTGCTAAGATGATGATCATCAGGCCTGCTAAGGTGATGATCATCATGCCTGCTAAGGTGATGATCATCATGCCTGCTAAGGTGATGATCATCAGGCCTGCTAAGGTGGTGATCATCAGGTCTGCTAAGGTGATGATCATCAGGTCTGCTAAGGTGGTGATCATCAGGTCTGCTAAGGTGATGATCATTGGTGAAGAGTTCTTGGCCTTAGGCTTTGTCTCCTGTTGTGAACTTTACTGAATAGCTACAAGGAAGGAGGGTACCAATGATTGTATATGTGTGTGTGGGGGGGGGGGGGGGGGGGGGCAATGATTGTATTCATGACTTCAGGAGATATACAAAATATCACTGCTTGTACACAGTACACAAATAGCAAATGGTTACCATGACAATGACATAAAATACAAACACACACACACACACACACACACACACACAGTGACACACACACACACACAAACAAGATTTGTCATCTTGATACATTGATTCGTTCTGCTGTGACCAAAATGACTGGTAAGGTGACTATGAAGAAGTCATACAAAGATCACGTACCAACATGTCTGCACACCAGGTCAGCCAGTTCAGAGGTCACAGCCTCACAGACGTGTGCATCACCACTTGTCAGCAGCACAAAGCACGTGCTGTGGGCCCGCCCCTTGCCACACCCCTGCACAGAAGTCGCTAGTACCTGAAACAGAGATGTTGCATCATCAGAGGCAATCACACCACCACCAGCAGCAGACCTTCTGACTGTCCTTCTCCACAATGGCCACGTTGGTATGGCTTACACACACCTCCACTTCTAGGTGTTCACAGTGATCTCCTTTTTCCTTATCACACAAAATGTTTGCAGTTGTTATTGACAACGATATCAGTGAATCAATTTGATCCTCTGTTAGCTGTACACGTGTGTGTATGTGTGTGTGTGTGTATGTGTGGTCTTTGAGGCTAGATGTAGCTGCTTACTGGGGGACTCATACCCTCACCTTATCAGTAGTCATGGCATCGTTTTTGGCCAAATGAAACACCGTACAGTTGATACTAGTAGACAGGAGGCAGCCATTGTAATGATGGCACCCACACACCCACACACCCATGTGCACCCCACACACCCATGTGCACCACACCCACACACCCATGTGCACACCTGTCTCCTTTCATCAGGATGAATGGAGAAGGACGTAGCCGTGGTAACGACATCAAGGTCGGACTAGTCACTGTTAGCATTTCAATTCTTGATAACAGTGGGTAAAATGCACACCCATCGTGCAGAAACCTCTGTGGATGGTGTCAAATCAAATCATGTTAATAAAGCCTCCCACTCCCTTCTCTCCCCTCCCCTCCCTCCTCTCCCCCTCCCTCCTCTCCCCCTCCCTCCTCTCCCCCTCCCTCCTCTCCCCCTCCCTCCTCTCCCCTCCTTCCTCTCCCCTCCCTCCTCTCCCCTCCTTCCTCTCCCTCCTCTCCCCCTCCCTCCTCTCCCCTCCTTCCTCTCCCCTCCCTCCTCTCCCCTCCCTCCTCTCCCTCCTCTCCACTCCCTCCTCTCCCTTCCCTCTTCCCCTTACCACTAACCTTCACCAATGTCACATCAGTTGAGTCCACAGATTTCTGACCTACAACTGTCTTCAGCTGTGCAAAGAGATGACCCCACTGACTGTACAGAACAACACCTTAACCTCCCCCTCCCACTGACTGTCCCCCTCCCCACTAACTGCACACCCTAACCTCCCCCTCCCCACTGACTGTACACCTTACCTCCCCCTCCCCACTGACTGTACACCTTACCTCCCCCTCCCCACTGACTGTACACCTTACCTCCCCCTCCCCACTGACTGTACTGGAGCTAATGATCCTGCTACAAACAATCCCTCTCTTCCCCAGGCCCAGTCAGCACACCTCTCTTCCCCAGACCTCACTCACCCGTGCCTGTGACATGTCATACACCGGCTCTCCACAGACTTCATCTAAAATGTCACCCACTTCAGCTCCTGCCTAGTGGGTGGGTATCGTGTGGCAAAGGACAGGCATCACATACCAAGCCTTCCTTACCAGCTCAGCAAGGCAGCCTCTCTCCACCTCAACTATAATGGCTCTGTGATCAATTTGCCTACAAGCATAAGTACACTGTTACTACATAGTTAGCCAACAGTAGGTAATTAACCACCCAAGTTAACTAACCAACAGTAGGTAATTAACCATCCATGTTAACTAATCATTACTGCTACCTACCACACAATTATAAATGGAAATTGTTATATTATAAAAGTCCAATACATGTGAGGCATTCTATTTAAACTATTTCTGCTTGTCTTGCAAAATTCCCTTCTCCCCCAAGGTGTGGTCTCCCCTCCCCAAGAAGGTGTGGTCTTAGCATGCTGCCACTTACCCAACTTTAATGTCAAGCACTCGAATTGGTGCCAGCTTACAATACTGGAACACCTTATGTCACATGACAAGGAGAACTAACATCACATGATGTCACATGACATAACGCTCACTGGGATGGTCCAAGTCTCATTCAAAAAACTGCATTTGTCCAAGTAAAGCTGAAAGTCCAACTCTGTGAGGTCAAACAGAAGAGCCATAAGGGTCTCTGTATGGGGGGAGGGGGGGGGGGAAGGGGGAGGGGGGAAGAGAGGGAGATGGAGAAAGGAGGCAGAAGAGAAGGAGGGGGAGGAGATGTGCCTGCTTATGGCATACAATGGAAATAAAGAGCAAGACCACACCTCTTAGTTCTGGATTTGCTATGATGGCATCGTCACTGTACCAATACTGAAAGAGATTATTACCAGTTATTAATCTATGGTATCAATCAGTAGTTATGTGTTTGACCAGGCCTGCCACATAGGTACTTGTAGTTAGCAGACTGGCACTGCTCAAACTCAACATCCTCCTCCACTTCCCCTCTCCCTCCCTGATCCCCTTCACGTCAACATGCTCTCCCCTTGCCATGTTCCAGTGCCCAGCCCCTCCCCAGCCCTCCCCTCCCAGTGCCCAGCCCCTTCCCTCCCAGTGCCCAGCCCCTTCCCTCCTAGTGCCCAGCCCCTTCCCTCCCAGTGCCCAGCCCTCCCCTCCCAGTGCCAGCCCTCACAGTTGTAAGTCTTCTGTTTCCACCCAGGTGCTCTATTGGTACAGAGATGACCTTCAGAGCAAGAGCCTTTCGTAGGAAGCACCTCCCCTTTGCCTGCAACGAGTGGAGCTGTGTGTGGTGCACAAAAGGGTTGACTAAACCACAACCCAAAGGACCCACCAAGACAGCCCAAAGGACCCACCAACACAGCCCAAAGGACCCACCGAAGATGACTCGGCTACTTCATTCACCATATCCCTTAGAATGGGGTTTTGTCTATGCAATTGAAGGGAGTGGTGGAGTGATGGGGTGTAGGGAGTGAGGGAGGGGTAGTGGTGGAATGATGGAGGTAGAGAGAATGGAGGGGTAAGAGGAGGGAAAAAGTGAATCAACTATCTCATAACATGAAGGCCACAGACTTGGCATTGAAGTAGTAGTCTTGGAGTGGCTCAATCCAAGACCAGTAGTCCTGAGGATTTAACCCAAACCAAGAGTTGGGCTCTGTGTGTGTGTGTGTGTGATGTGTTGAGTGTGTGTGGTGTGTTCAGTGTGTGTGATGTGTGTGAGGAGGTCCAGGAATAGCAGACTTCATACACCGCGTACTAAAGGTGTACTATACGTAGTTCGTACGTTTGAGCCCATTTCTGAACACGCCCTCCAACGTCTCGCAGAGAGGTACGAGGTGGTAGGAACCATCTGTAATCGGCTGCGGGGCAACTTTCAGTAGATTTAATATCCCTGGTGAGCACAGGTGAAAGATTATTTACGCCCCCCTATTCTGAGCACTATTCTGGGCTATAGTATAACCTTCGACCGAGGGGTAGGGACCGAGGCTTTTCCGCGATAGTCCATAGGTATTAGAGCACTCGGTACCGAGCATTCTAATATTTATGGCTACGAAACGCATTGAGAGCTTGTGGTGTCTTCGCACAAAACGCTTACCTCGCAGCTTATCTAGAAGGCTACCACCCGACGCCTGTTTGCTCATTGTCCGCAAAAGGGGTTAAAAACGATATTGTGAGTTAGTCTCGTACCCAGACCAGCCTTTGTACATCAGGCAATACGAACCATTTATAAAAATTTCCTCTCTCCTCATACTACTATGAATTGTCACTTTATGAACACAGAATTGCATACCAATAAAAACCAGATAAGAGCATTGAAACGCAACTACATCACATGATCACATGATCTGCAGTATCCCTATGCCAGCTGATTGCTGTCATACCGTTTCTGTACACACCTTTAGATGGGCCTGCCATGGGGGATAATATTAATTGAGCACAAACAAATCAGTGATGGATATTGGCTGCATCACGCAGTCTTCTTGTGGCTTTGCCTCACACCACCAGCGAGATATGGTGACCCAGACATGAAGGCCCCTACATTGACTACATAAAGAGGGGAGATATGGTGACCCAGACATGAAGGCCCCTACATTGACTACATAAAGAGGGGAGATATGGTGACCCAGACATGAAGGCCCCTACATTGACTACATAAAGAGGGGAGATATGGTGACCCAGACATGAAGGCCCCTACATTGACTACATAAAGAGGGGAGATATGGTGACCCAGACATGAAGGCCCCTACATTGACTACATAAAGAGGGGAGATATGGTGACCCAGACATGAAGGCCCCTACATTGACTACATAAAGAGGGGAGATATGGTGACCCAGACATGAAGGCCCCTACATTGACTACATAAAGAGGGGAGATATGGTGACCCAGACATGAAGGCCCCTACATTGACTACATAAAGAGGGGAGATATGGTGACCCAGACATGAAGGCCCCTACATTGACTACATAAAGAGGGGAGATATGGTGACCCAGACATGAAGGCCCCTACATTGACTACATAAAGAGGGGAGATATGGTGACCCAGACATGAAGGCCCCTACATTGACTACATAAAGAGGGGAGATATGGTGACCCAGACATGAAGGCCCCTACATTGACTACATAAAGAGGGGAGATATGGTGACCCAGACATGAAGGCCCCTACATTGACTACATAAAGAGGGGAGATATGGTGACCCAGACATGAAGGCCCCTACATTGACTACATAAAGAGGGGAGATATGGTGACCCAGACATGAAGGCCCCTACATTGACTACATAAAGAGGGGAGATATGGTGACCCAGACATGAAGGCCCCTACATTGACTACATAAAGAGGGGAGATATGGTGACCCAGACATGAAGGCCCCTACATTGACTACATAAAGAGGGGAGATATGGTGACCCAGACATGAAGGCCCCTACATTGACTACATAAAGAGGGGAGATATGGTGACCCAGACATGAAGGCCCCTACATTGACTACATAAAGAGGGGAGATATGGTGACCCAGACATGAAGGCCCCTACATTGACTACATAAAGAGGGGAGATATGGTGACCCAGACATGAAGGCCCCTACATTGACTACATAAAGAGGGGAGATATGGTGACCCAGACATGAAGGCCCCTACATTGACTACATAAAGAGGGGAGATATGGTGACCCAGACATGAAGGCCCCTACATTGACTACATAAAGAGGGGAGATATGGTGACCCAGACATGAAGGCCCCTACATTGACTACATAAAGAGGGGAGATATGGTGACCCAGACATGAAGGCCCCTACATTGACTACATAAAGAGGGGAGATATGGTGACCCAGACATGAAGGCCCCTACATTGACTACATAAAGAGGGAGATCACACACATGTACGAGGACTCGATAAGGATACACACACCTTTATGAAGTGGCTTTGTTGTCTTTGATGGCGGCTTCTTTCGTAATCTTCCACCGATAGGAGAAGAGATACCTTTTCTTGTTGCAGTAATCTTGTTAGACAGAGGCTTAGTAAGGCTTTCCAGCTCATTCAGAGTCAATGTGGTTCTCTGAGGCTGGGCGAGGGGGGGAAACGTGACTGTGGTCTTGTGAGGTTGGGCGAGGGGGGGAAACGTGACAGCCCTTCTCCTTGTCTCCTTCTTTGCCTTCCTCCTCCCCACTCCATTGGGTACTCCTGCTGGTGGGAGGGGAGAGGGTGGAGCCTTCCCCTCCCCTTTGGACTTCCTGACCCTGTACTTGTTACTGGGACACCGCGGGATGGCTATATAAGGAGGTGTGAAGGAGGCTACCTTGGAGAGAAGCCCCGCCTTCTTTGATGACACCAGAGTCCTTTCCACCAGGGCCTCTGTGGGCGTGGCTTCAGCAGTGCTCTGAGGTGGGTGGGGCAGTGGGCTTTGGACATCACTGGCAATGGGTGTGGCTTCTTTTGCTAGCGTGGTGGTGAGCGGGCGATGTGGGGTTGGTGAGGACATTGCATTGGGTAGGAGTGAGGGGGGTGGGGCCATCAGGTGTGCTGGTTCAAAGGTAAAGGATCCATCCAGCATGCTGGGAAGTTTGATGTCACTGCACAAGACAGGAGGTATACCTGGAGGTGTGGTCATAGTGCCACGCCTCCATGGAGGTGTGGTCATGGTGCCACGCCTCCCTGGAGGTGTGGTCATGGTGCCACGCCTACCTCAAGGCTAGTACAGGTGAATGTTCCCTGCTGTCTGGAGCACCCTCATCCAACAACAGGTTAGACTTGGAACCTAAAATGTAAGAAAAATCCCCCGTAGGTGACATGTGCCCCTCCTCTCCCCCCCCCCCCCCCCCCCTTACCAGATGTGGTAGTGAACACATGGGCAGACATATCAGCCAAGCTGGGTAGCTGTATATTTTGGGCCAATGGGAACGGCATAATGGGAATGGGTTCAACAATGCACATTTATATTAACTAACCTCCACCCGCTTGATTGGGGAAAGCCCCTTCTCTATAGCCATCTGGGTGATAATCGACCTGTGCCTCATGCAGAGATCCATGTATTCAGTATCCACATCAAGAGGAATGTGTACTTTGCCCTCTGTGAAATGATGCCACACCCATCAGTGCCACACCCACCAGTGCCCCACCCACCAGTGCCCCACCCATCAGTGCCCCACCCATCAGTGCCCCACCCACCAGTGCCCCACCCACCAGTGCCCCACCCACCAGTGCCCCACCCACCAGTGCCCCACCTACCAGTGCTTATAAAGGCTGAGAACCCATATTCCTCCTCCCTCCCTCCTCCCTCCCTCCTCCCTGCCTTCCTTTCCTCACCATTCATAAGACTCCTCTGTCGCTCAATCAGCTTCAGTAGCAATGTGTTCTGTCTCACCAGCTCCTCTATGGCTGCCCTCCTCTGCCCCAGCTGCACTCCTGCCACCATTGCAGTCAGTGTTTGCTCTGCACTTGTCTCTTCCAGCTGTCTAGCTCTAACCATCACCTCCAACATATCCTTATGCAAAGGCTCCAGCATGCTTTGGTCTGATAAATGCTGGGAGGAGAAGGGTTGTGGGGAGGAGGAGGAAGAGGTGAGGGGAGAATAGACCACACTGAACATCTACCCAAAGCAGCTGACAACATCACATATGTCCTTATTGCTACACCCATTAGTGCCAAACTAACCACACCCACCTGCTGTAGATCACTCATTGCAGTCTTGTTAGCTTTCAGTTTCTTTTGCAGCCTTTTCTGTTGTGGCTCCAACCTTTGCTTGTCAGCTGCAAGGGTTGCCAACTCTTCCCTGCAGGAGGAGAGATCCATGGGCTGAAGGGGGACCCCCATGGGCTCAAGGGGCACCCCCAACAACTCAGCCACAATGTCTGGTGAGGTGCAAAGCTCATGGTCATCAAATGACATCAGGTGATCAGATGAAACATGATCAGGTGACATCATGTGATCAGCAGTAGTAGCTGTAGTTGTTGGAGACTGCATTGAGTTGTTGTGCATGGACAGACTGGCCAGAGAGGTGGACTTCTTCATGTTCCACTCCTTGAGCGCAGAGATGCACTTCTGACACTCGAGAGCATTCTGAAGCAGTGCACACTCCACACCCAACAGCTCCTGTTGAAGCTCCTTCTCCTCCACCAAGATGGCTTTCTCCTTTGTCAAAATGGCTTTCAACTGTGTGCAAGACTCATCCATTGATTTAGATTCTGTATGAAGTGATAAGCATATCTAATCCATACCAGTACTTGCTTATTAACTATTATTAACAATTATGGTGCATAAGGCATCAGAGCACCACATATTATGTAACAGTTGGATTGCCAGGCTCTGCTAACCAAACCAAGTCTAGGGTAGTTACCAATCGCTATGGCTGCCTGCCCCACCCACCACAGCTTGCAGAAGAGCACGTTTATCTTTAGTCTCTGCATAATACATGTGCTTTAAAATTATTAAGAAAACTAGTTATAAGATTAAAACATGAGGTACATGCATACAGGGTGTTCCACAATCAAGGAAAATTTTTTTAAAACTAACAGCTAAAGAAGACATGCTGTGAACTAAAATTAATATCATTTTTAATGGTTAATGAAATCTCCTAAATCAAGTACATTGCATAAATAAATAAAAATCAAGAGTTCAATTTTGAATAACTTCTTAGCAGAAGTAGTTAATTAAAGACAGTTTGCAGCTTTTAACTAACCAACCACCCTTACATTTATTAAATTAGTATTTAAAATGATTGGTCATTATATCTTGATTCACTTGGCTCTTACCAGGTGTAGTTTAATCTATTATTAATAATACTGCAACACAAGTATTTCTAATAATATCAACATCACCCTCCATCCTTGTACACTCTCACTACATCACTACATCACTGCATCACTGCATCATTACATCACTGCATCATTACATCACTGCATCATTACATCACTACATCCTACATCACTACATCACTGCATCATTACATCACTGCATCATTACATCACTGCATCATTACATCACTTCATCATTACATCACTGCATCATTGCATCACTGCATCATTACATCACTTCATCACTACATCACTTCATCATTACATCACTGCATCATTACATCACTACATCATTACATCACAGCATCATTACATCACTTCATCATTACATCACTGCATCATTACATCACTGCATCATTACATCACTACATCCAGCATCATTACATCACTACATCATTACATCACTGCATCATTACATCACTGCACCAATACATCACTGCATCATTACATCACTGCATCATTACATCATCATTACATCACTGCATCACTACATACCTTGCTTAGTTTCCACTGTCTTTTCAGACTTTGCTGTCAACAGTTGCCCTTGAAGATGTTCTATCTTTCCTCTCAACTCAGCAATTATCTGGTGATACTGAGTAATGTGGTACGAGACGTCCTTGATGTTCTGGTGAGGCTGAGAGAGAGAAAGGAATAATGCTGTGTGGACACGCCCACCATGATGCTAAAGACACGCCCACCATGATGCTCACTAAGGACACGCCCACCATGATGCTAAGGACACGCCCACCATGATGCACACTAAGGCCACACCCTATGAGCCAACTTACTTTAACCTTGATGTGCTTGGCCCTCTCAGCATAGTTGAGGGTATTTCTGGACTCCTCAACAGAGGTGCTAGCAGGACTGATGTGTGCTATCATGGTGGTCCTGCGACTACCAGCTAGTGAGTCCTTCAGAAGCCTTGTCAGCTTGCTGTCCCGATAGTTAACAAACTGTCCCTTGTAGTTCACCCCCCCAAGGGTATTGATGCAGTTACCCAGGGCCAGCAGTGACCTGTTAATGTGGGCTCCTTCTATCATACGTTTCCCACGGTTCTGAAGAGTGAAGGGGGGGTCAGATTAACACCTGGGCAGTTAATTAACTAGAACACGTTAACAAATGAATCAAACTACATTCATAACTGTAATGGTTGCCTTCAAAAGAGCAGCAGTTATCGCATCCCAATGAATACACTTTATAATCCCTTGATCCCCCAAAATCATTTGTGAATTACCTTCTCACAAGCCCCCCTTAGGATTTGTCAGTGTCCCTAGGCAACATATCACTAGCAACGATGCTCTTTTTTTTTTGGTTCATTGGAACAATGGCATTAGCAGCAGAGGTGTGGATTGTTCCAGCTCACATAGAAGGAATGCATCAATATGTACAGTTGTGCTGGTTACCTTGGTAACAGCTGCACGCTCTGACCCAGCAAGGTCCACCATGTACAAGACGCCTGTCTTGACCTCCTGGGTTATGTCCATCACTCTGCTGCGCTGCTCCAGGGTCAACTAGAATTATTTTAAAAAAAATCAAATTGATAATTGGTGGTTCTACCCTCTTTCTACTCCTCCCTCTTCCTCTATATGCCTCCCCTCCCCCTTCTCCCTTCCATCTCCTGCCTCCTTCCATCCTCTCTCTGCCTCCCTATATCTTCCTCACCTTTAAGATAGCATGTGACCTAGATGACGTTTTGTTGACAGCTGTGGGCTCGCATGTCCTTCTCTGGCTTCCAAGACGTACCAGATGCAGCACCTCTCTCGCACTGTTAGCCTCCACCTCCACCAGCCCCGTCACTATCGCCTCCCCGTTAGCATCTTCCCGCAGCTCCAGACACCCGCTGGACGGGTGGAGTAAGTCTCGGATCATCTCGTTATAGACCTGCGGAGGATGTATCATAGATGTATGGATGGAGTCCGGGGCCCCGTCGCGTATATTAACCAACCTCCAAGTAGGCGATGGTGGTCCTATAAATTACTTCTTCCTTAGTGTTCTCCATGCGTTGGAACAGATCGTTCAATGTTAGCACAACGATCCCAGGTTCGGCGTCTGTTCCCAGCATAGTATACGTCTTGCCGGCTCCTTGGAGGTATACAAGGTGGATGGCATCATGCCCGTACCGTAACAGACAAAGCTAGCGGCCAAGCCAGTGCATACAACACGTGCGTACCTGTAGGACCGTAGGCAAAGGCGGTTGCGTGGTAACCAGCTGTGACGCTGTCGATGAGTGCGCGGGTCGTCTGCTCGTAGACTTCCGTTTGTGTGCTCTCAGGGCCGAATGCAACGTCATAGGCGTAGGTACGTTCTTTGGACCGATTAGCTCTCAATACGTCATCCGGTCCGTCGTGCGTGGTGTCCAAAAGTACAACGAGCTGTGCCGGAATTAATGGATAGAGATAGTTAGCTAAAGACGTACACTTTTGCAAGTTCTTACGCCACCGCTCGCACGTACTGCCCTCACATTCTTATCCACGGTGCGGGCTACCTCCGTAGCTTGGGCATCAATCTCCGCCTTGTTCATGGGGCGCACGCGGAGCGCAACCTAGAACGCCGCGGCTTGTGGAGTGAGGTTATACTGCCATATTCTCTACTTACCACGAGCGACTGTTGCTCAGGCTTCATCCCTGTCCAAAATTAGCAATAGGGTGTACTGGCATTGATACGGGCTGATGTTGCACGCGTCACGAAGGGGGTGGGGCATATTTACACCATGGAAACGTTAAAGCACGGATAGTTTTTTAACCCTTTGCTACCCTAAGTGAAAAAAAATAAAGATGGCGAAGCACCATCCAGACTTGATCATGTGCCGAAAGCAGCCAGGAGTGGGTGGGTTTGAATGTACCTTTATATAGATAGTATATAATGACTTTATTTTCTCTCTTGGTCACTGAATACCTCTAGCTCTTGGTCGACTTTGTGAGAAATGTTCGTTTTTATTCATGCTGGCTTTCTACCTCCGGTAATCACATTTTCACCCCTCTCACAGGTGACGGGAAGTGTGTGATATGCGATTCCTACGTAAGGCCTTGCACACTAGTTCGTATATGCGACGAGTGTAATTACGGATCGTACCAAGGACGCTGCACCATATGTGGAGGCCCAGGCGTGTCAGACGCCTACTATTGCAAAGAATGTACCATTCAGGAGAAGGATGTAAGCGCTTATATTAAACACACACGACAATGATCTATTTCTTTTGTTTAAATTCACTGATGTATCATATAGACTTCTATCTCATAATGTCTTAATAACCTCACAGCTTGTGTTCAGGGTTAACACTTGACTTTGACTTTGTGGATTTGTTCCTGGCTATGCCCGGGAAGTGCTTTATATTCTGTTGTTTGGAGTTATCGTTTACCTACTCTTATCATTCTCAGAGAGATGGATGTCCAAAAATCGTCAACCTTGGCAGCTCCAAGACTGATCTCTTTTACGAAAGGAAGAAGTACGGATTTAAGAAAAGATAGCCGGACAGATAGTTGCTGTTCAGTTCACATTGCCATTGCTTTTGGTTGTAAAGTGTTGGCTTGCACGTCTGGGGATGAGGCAATTGCTGTATCCATAGATACCGTAACTTGAAAAACAAAGGGGATAATAGCGCGCGCGCGTTGTAACATGTCAAACGAACAGGCATCTGAAGACGCTACGGATCAGCAACAAAAGCTGAAGAAGCAGAAGAAACCAGACGATGGGTACGAGTTGCATTTTGATCTGTTTAAATTAGACGACTACCAACGTACGTGACATGCCCGCAGAGGCACCTCGAGGGAAGGAGCCTGGTTGAATGTCCACCACGACCCTGTGGCCTCATTATACACTTTCTCTTCCTGCATGGGTAAGTACATCATTGCTAAAACTGTACTAGTATTATACGCACGTACGTTTTCCCGCCATATTGGAATTACCAGCTCTCGAGGATCTGAATAATGATGGGGAATACAAGGTATGATTCTCTGAAGTTGTCGCTGTATCCCACTTTCTCCTCCTCCCCAGCTCCTTGTGGGGGACCTGGGCACAGGCCAGAGCAATATGAAGCTCAAGATGTACGAAGGTGGGCGGACAGATTACATTTGGAGTGGTCTTAGCACTCATGATGATTGTCCCTCATAATACCATACTACCACACCCACTTCCTGTCCCTTCAAACGTTGCCAGGGACACAGCTTAAGTTTCAGACACCTCTTCTGGACCTCCCAACTGGGATATGTACATTCTATATGGACACCACCATCCCACGCACACCAGCTATCGCTGTTGCTTCTGGTGCGTGTGTATATATTTACAAGAACCTTCGGCCCTACTTTAAGTTCACACTGCCTGGCTTGGATGTGAGTGGGACCCTATAACATGGCAAGGAGGGTGTTCAGAGTTCTTATAAGTTTCTCTTCCTGTTCAGCTCAACCAAACAGAAAATAACTTGTGGCTGCAAGTAAAAGAGGTGACATCATACCCCCCGCCCCCGCCCCTTTACCCCCCCCTGCCTCTTTACCCCTTCCCCGCATATTCTCCCTGTGTAACTATATATGACTGCCTCCCATACCCTCCTCCCATACCCTCCTCCCATACCCTCCTCCCATACCCCCTCCCATACCCTCCTCCCATACCCTCCTCCCATACCCTCCTCCCATACCCTCCTCCCATACCCTTCTCCCATACTCTCCTCCCATACCCTCCTCCCATACCCTCCTCCCATACCCTCCTCCCATACCCTCCTCCCATACTCTCCTCCCATACCCTCCTCCCACCCCTCCTCCCATACCCTCCTCCCATACTCTCCTCCCATACCCTCCTCCCATACTCTCCTCCCATACCCTCCTCCCACCCCTCCTCCCATACCCTCCTCCCATACTCTCCTCCCATACCCTCCTCCCATACCCTCCTCCCATACCCTCCTCCCATACCCTCCTCCCACCCCTCCTCCCATACCCTCCTCCCACCCCTCCTCCCATACCCTCCTCCCATACTCTCCTCCCATACCCTCCTCCCACCCCTCCTCCCATACCCTCCTCCCACCCCTCCTCCCACCCCTCCTCCCATACCCTCCTCCCATACCCTCCTCCCATACCCTCCTCCCATACCCTCCTCCCATACTCTCCTCCCATACCCTCCTCCCACCCCTCCTCCCACCCCTCCTCCCATACCCTCCTCCCACCCCTCATCCCACCCCTCCTCCCACCCCTCATCCCACCCCTCCTCCCACCCCTCCTCCCACCCCTCCTCCCACCCCTCATCATCTGCCATCTGCATCTTCAGGACAAGATGGATGCCACAATGTTACGTGAAGCTCTGGAGGCTTTGTAGTAAGGTTGGGTGTCTTGTGTACACGAGTGTGTCACCATTGTCCCTGCAGTAAGGAGGGTACCAATATCCCACTGACTGCTAGGTCGCTCAAGTGAGTACCATCCTTCGCTTACCTTCACTGGTATTAACATCTTGACCTGTAGGTTCTTAAAACTTGACCCTGAAGACTTCCAGCCATTTGTATCTGTTTTTAAACATGTCCCTCTGAAGCGACAGGTGAGTGTGTATCCTCTTCCCCATACCTGTCCTCTTCCCCATTCCCTACCTCTTCTCTGGCCCTTTCTTTACCCTTCCTCTTCCCTCTTCCTTACTATATCTTCAGAGTGTGGCCACATATATCACTACTCTTTATAAGTCTTATGCTGAACGTGATTCTGTAAGCTGTCTTGTACTGGCCTCTGAGAACAGCTTCATCTATGTGCTAGACCCAGAGGCCTTCACTATACTGACCAGGGTATGTGGGGGGACTCTGGCTTCTGAAGATCAGTGTTAGTTGTCCCTCAGATGAAGGTGCCATCAGCCCCTGTGTTCATCTCCACCACTGGCCTGTTTGATGTGGATTACTGCATATGCGTAGCCTGCAGAGATGCTGCTATCTACACCCTTAAACGGTTAGTTTCATACTCTTTTCCTCCTCCTCCTCCTCCTCCTCCTCCTCCTCCTCCCCTCCTCCTCCCCTCCTCCTCCCCTCCTCCTCCTCCACTTCCTCCTCCTCCCCTCCTCCCTCCTCCTCCCCTCCTCCCTCCTCCTCCCCTCCTCCCTCCTCCTCCCCTCCTCCCTCCTCCTCCCCTCCTCCCTCCTCCTCCCCTCCTCCCTCCTCCTCCCCTCCTCCCTCCTCCCTCCTCCTCCCTCCTCCCTCCTCCTCCCCTCCTCCCTCCTCCTCCCCCTCCTCCTCCTCCCCTCCCTTTCCTCCTCCCTTCCTCTTATCATGGACCTTGCCCTACCCTTTGTAGGGGGGATACAACCCCCCAGTACAGGATATCTCTCAGCTCTCAGCCATGTGGCCTGCTCAGTGTGGACAAGACCATTGTCACCAGTGCTATGGACAACAGCCTATCCTGCTACCTCCCCAAGGTACACACACACACCTGATCACTTGGCCACACCCATCACACCTAGGGCTCCATGACCGCACCCACCACTTCCTTCTCTGCAGGGGAAGAGGCTGTGGTCTGTCAACCTTCCTGACACCATCACGTGCATGGAGATGATGGATGTGCAGAACAAAGGCTACAGAGCAGTGCTTGTTGCACTGGCCAATCGGGAAGTTCGTGTCTACAGAGATCACTTCCTGGTGAACACCATAACCATGGATGTAGGTGTGGTCTTCCAGTGTACCCCCTGTTCCCCATGTTCCCCATGTTCCCCCATGTATCCCATGTTCCCCATGCACCCCATGTTCCCCCGTGTACCCTGTTCCCAATGTACCCCATATTCCCATGCACCCCATGTTCCCCATGTACCCCATGTTCCCCATGTACCCCATGTTCCCCATGTTCCTCTTCCCCACAGGACATTATTGTTGGAATGAAGTTTGGGAAGTTTGGTCGTGAGGAGGGAGCATTGCTGACCGTGGGAAGGGGAGGGGCCCTTACAGTCAAGATGCTTAGGAGAACTGTGTCCTTTGAGAATAAAGATGCCCGCACAGGTGGAGTGTGGGAGGAGAGAGGGAGGTGGGGACAAGAGGTGTGAGGGTGTGGGGACAAGAGGAGGTGGGAGGGTGTGTGGACAAGAGGTGTGAGGGTGTGGACAAGAGGAGGTGTGAGGGTGTGGACAAGAGGAGGTGTGAGGGTGTGGACAAGAGGAGGTGTGAGGGTGTATAGACAAGAGGAGGTGTGAGGGTGTGGGGACAAGAGGAGGTGGGAGGGTGTGTGGACAAGAGGAGGTGTGAGGGTGTGGGGACAAGAGGAGGTGTGAGGGTGTGTGGACAAGAGGAGGTGTGAGGGTGTGGGGACAAGAGGAGGTGGGAGGGTGTGTGGACAAGAGGAGGTGTGAGGGTGTGTGGACAAGAGGAGGTGTGAGGATGTGGGGACAAGAGGAGGTGGGAGGGTGGGTGGACAAGAGGAGGTGTGAGGGTGTGTGGACAAGAGGAGGTGTGAGGGTGTGTGGACAAGAGGAGGTGTGAGGGTGTGGGGACAAGAGGAGGTGGGAGGGTGGGTGGACAAGAGGAGGTGTGAGGGTGTGTGGACAAGAGGAGGTGTGAGGGTGTGTGGACAAGAGGAGGCGGGAGGGTATGTGGACAAGAGGAGGTGGTAGGGTTTGGTAGGGTGTAAGAGGAGATGGTGTGATGTGATTCTTTGGCACGCCCCATAGCGCCTGCTCCTAACCAAACTGCCAGTTTGGACATACCGAAGAAGACTAAGGTGTTTGTTGACCAGACAGCACGAGAGCGTGATAACCCATACGGTAGGGACAGAGTGAAGAGGGTGTGGCCTGCTGATGGCCATTTAGAATAATTTAACCCTCTCTCTCTCTCGTAGCCATGCATAGTGCCTTTCAGAAGGACCTGTACCGTCTCCGTCTGGAGACAGCAAAGGCTTTTGTCAAAAGCCTTAAGACCTCTTCTGCACCGATCACTGCCACACACTCAATGAGTATTTCAGCTCAGGTATGCTTATGGCTGGCTGCACACGTAACATACTGATGTTCCCAGGTACAAGGAATGGGTCCTCTCTTTAGACTGACCATCACTGTACAGAATACCTCTCCCAGCACTGCCATCATTGACCATTACATCACATTCAAATGTGACTACTCACTATACAGGCTTAACAAGCCCAGGATTGAGGTAACCACACCCACCGATGCAGGATCCTATTTCACCTTCCCTCCCTCCCTCCCCTCACAGCTACCTCTTCTTGTGCCATCTCTGTCCTATAATTTTGAATGTATGGTTGAGTGCCTGGATGAGATGGGAAGAACAGGGTCCATTGATGTCTTTGTGCTCAGGAAGGGGAACCCAGTGCCATTAATAACTGCACTTATAAACATGCCTGTTAGTGAGATTATGGTGATGTCATAGAAGTTGCAAGTGATGTTGACTGTTGTACGTCGTTCCATGTGATCACATGATGCTCATCAGTTTGCAACAAACAGTATGATCCACTCTCACATACACACAATCAATAAGACAGGCTGCTAGCTTTAAGCATCAATATCTGTCCTACTGTCCTTCTTTCCTGAATGATATTTCTTCTCTATTAGTCTTTGCCTTTCAGCTTTCCTCTTCCTGTGCCACAACAATAGAAACATTTTTTACTGAAACCTACATGTACAGGCCATCATCACACACCTCCATTCCCCTCTCCACCATCACATCCCTTATCTCACTCCATTTCTCCCTGTACACAACACTTACAGAAGCTTTACTCTAGCAATGGTCATCTCAGAAGGACCTGTAGGCACCTCTGCTGCCTCCAAGATGTGCTCATGTAGCTTAGCAATGGCATCTTCAAGGTTCTGATGCTGTGTTCTGTGCCTCTGTGAGGTCACCATCAGCTCACCTTCCTTATTGATGCGTGTGCTGAACTTGAGGTGGATATAGAGGTCATGTGATATGTAGAATGGTCACATGTACATTACTATATACCAGCTTATGCAACCGCTCTTTAACTCTCCCTGGTAGCCAATCCGCTGAATCCACGTGAAGCCTAATTTCTGCCTTAGTGTTCACTGAAAGAACAGAAGGCGCAAAGTAAAGCCTGGGAACGAGGACCAATGTATACTGACGCTTGTTAACGTTTTGTCCGCCTGGTCCGCTACTTCTGGCAAAGGATATGGTTAATTTCTCTGTGTATGGGGTTGGCGTTAAGGTTGATGAGAACCCTAAAGGCTCTACACGTAACCACCTCTTGGAATGGGGCCGTTGAACCCGCCATCTGTAGTGCCCTCGTTGCTTTCCGACGTGATGTTCTGAAGAAGCAATGCCGTTTGTGTATGCAATAAAAAAATTAATCAGTTTTTACTCGACATATTGTAGGGAGTCGGGAACTCAGCACCGCGCCGTACTTCAATATCCGCAGCATTGCGCACTGTAATAGTCAACTAGTAAGTCTTAAAACTGGTGGCAAACGAACCCCTATCATGAAGTGGTAGCGTGGCCGAGCGGTCTAAGGCGCTGGTTTAAGGCACCAGTCATTTCGATGGCGTGGGTTCAAATCCCACCGCTGCCAATTTTTTTCTTCTCCCTGCCTTTTCTGGCGCGTTTGTCGATTCTTCATTTTGCCTAATTTTTTTCCCCCCTCTGCCTTTTCTGGCTGGCGAGATGTCAATCCTCATTTTGAGCAGCTGCATCATAGCAGTACTTCTTCGCTATACTAATCAATCCGGATTCCTCGAGGGCGAGGGCAAGATTATGGTACGTGAAGTCATCACTAGCCCTGCGCTTCCACTCCTGCAGCAGCTTGAAGCCCTTCATATGACCACTGTCGGACCCAAATTGTCCAATAATGCTCTCAACTACCGTGTTAGGCAGGCCCAACTGTATGCTCACTTCATGCCAGTGGTCTGCCATATCCTTAGCAATGCTCATCAGGAGTCGGTCATCATTAGATGGTAACAGTCCCTGAGTCATCCTGAGAGCTCGCTTGACCCGATGGTGTGAACAAGGGAACTGAGGGGACTTCCTCTTGCGTGCTGTGTCATAAGTGGGAGCAATGCTGTCATTGTCTGGTGACCATGGAGGTGTGCAGTCCACTGTATAATAGAGAAGCAACTGTAATGGCCACCTTACCTTCTATGCTGCTAGTTCCCCACCCCTGCACACATCAAGCTGATTACTCACCATAACTAGGAAGGACTGGGGAAGAGGATTGACTTCTGTCACCAAGATATGGCTGCAAGTGAGAGTGTAACAGGTTAGCAGGTATGATGAATGGTGTTGTATTGACCCTGGTACAATAGATGGTGTTATATTGACCCTGGTATGATGGATGGTGTTATATTGACCCCGGTATGATGGATGGTGTTATATTGACCCCGGTATGATGGATGGTGTTATATTGACCCCGGGATGATGGATGGTGTTATATTGACCCTGGTATGATGGATGGTCTTATATTGACCCCGGTATGATGGATGGTCTTATATTGACCCCGGTATGATGGATGGTGTTATATTGACCCTGGTATGATGGATGGTGTTATATTGACCCTGGTATGATGGATGCCCTCAGGCAGGGTTTCCGCCAGCACCACACAGTAATTGTGGTTGACCATATTGATATATTCAGGATTTAAGCCTAATTGGGAGCGTATTCCCACAATTGAAAAAAAGGGAGTGCCTCATACAGCTATTTGAGCTCATTGCAGCCAACTTAAAACACGCATTGTTATTATGCCACGGGTAGAGGGGAGCAATCCACAAATGATTAAATTAAATCACTCGTGGTATTAATAATCTATTCAATTTCAAAGTTCAATCCAAACAATGCATGTTTTAAGTTGACTGCAATAGCGCACGTACATGTACGTGCCCCTACTGGTAGTTGCTGATTGACTAAATCTAATTGTATTCACGGACGGCCCCTAGCCCTAGGCGCTTGGCGCGCGCCCACAAGTATCACGAACTGAATAGTTAATTGTATAAATACTTTTACTGCTTCAATGATATCGGGCCATTGTAACCCAAAGCAAAAACCACATGGTTATTGCTACTGTTGTATTGGATAAAACTGCGTTGGTGGTTTTTGGGTGGAGGGTCTACACTTTTTGAAATCTTTTTGGGACAGTTTATTTTGCTTATAAATCTACGGTGACCCGGCCGGCCGGTAGGTCGCGCGTAGAGCATTGTGCCCAGCGCAATCGTACGAAATTGCGTATTGCGTAGCGCAATTGTACGAAATTGCGTACATGTAGAGTCCGAGTGCACTTTGGCTCAGAGCACGTACATGTACGAGGCACTCCCTCTTTTCAATTGTGGGAATACGCCCCCAATTAGGCTTAGGTAGGCTTAGGTAGGCTTAGGTACATGTACATGTACAACACTGTTATGTTAACACCACCACTGTCAATCCATGAATATATCAACATTGTCAATCACAATTACTGCGGCCTGGTATGATGGATGGTGTTATATTGACCCTGGTACGATCATAATGACCCCAGTATAATGGGTGGCGAGTACACTAATCACTTACTGCTATGAGATTGATCTGACATGGTGATACCCCTGGGCTGGCAGCAGAGCAGGACAGTTGGATTATACCAAAGGATCTGTAGCTCTGTAGCTCACTGGTCAACTGCAGCAGAAACTGGACAGAGAAGTCATTGCCAGAGAAGATGATAGTCCTAACAAGGGTGTCATTGTACCCAACTTGTGGCGAGAGCTTCCCTCTTACTGCTACTTCTATTCTGCCCACTGTAAGTGGAATTGATCCACTCTCACCAACCTTCAGTGGGTAGTTACTGATTGGAGGAAGTGGGTTCCCAAATTTGTATGCCACCAGTATGATGCCACATGTTTGATCCAGAAGTGGTGGGGATAGGAATACTTCACAGAACATATTGAGTGTGCAGTTTGTGAGGCCCCTGTATGCAAACAATGCACCATCTTTAATTCTAACAACAGTGTCTTGGCAGTATCTCCACAGGAGCTTGAAGAAGCTGAAGTGCTTGAGGGCAAAGGTGGCCACAAGTCCAGCGGGTGTTTCATCCACGGTCACTTGAATGGAGTTCAGCTCTGACCACTCCATGTCAGCTCTCTCAGGGTTAAATGGAGCACACCACACCCGCAGCAATGCACCCGATACCTCATCAGGACATCCCAGGACAGGCAGAGATACCTTCACAGGATGGTGGAACAAAGCACCATGAGGTTCCAGTCCGATGCAGGCAGAGGCCAGGGTACCAGCTACATCATCCCTGATGTGATAAGGCTCATCAGCATAGTAGACTGTTGCCTTCACAGTGGTGGTGCTGTGCAGAGCGTGAGGGGGAAATCGGACCACAAAACCTGGCAACTCTGGGGTCTGCAGTACCCCACCTTCTTCTGGGAAAATGGTAGCCTCTGTGTTTGGGTAGGGACAGATGAGAATGACAGCAAACATACTGAAGTGTGTGGTAGTAAGGATGACATAGTTCTGGTATGTGTGGCACTTATGACCTCGGAGGGGGAGGGGCTCCCAGTGGGTTGCTAGGTGTGGTCCAGTATTGCTGCACATGGGTACAAGGCAAGGGGCAGAATTGGAGATATTTGTGGGGGGGAGGCAGTGAGGGAGGATGAGGATGGCTGGAGAATCATCAGGAAAGCTGAGGCCATGGGGATTAACCTTGATGACTGGGGTGATCAGGACTGCTCTCTGCTTTAAAGGAGGGTACAACGATACGTCGTTTACTATATCTACGGTACACGTGACTGGCGCCTGAGGGAAGTGATTGGTCGGAAGACATACTGCACATCCACTGTGTTCAACGAAAGGGGCGTAGCCACAAGGTATAGGAACCACACAAGAAGGCGTAGCAGACTCGATATTATTTCTGCTCAGAGTAATAGAATCTACCGATTCATATCCGCTCTCCGACTCCGAGTGGCGCGCTTGAGAGTCACGGTGGTGGTCAAGGCACGTGCCTTCCTCCAAAGCGGAACAACTCACCCCGAGGAACCGCCGCATTTCCGCCACGCTCCCCAAACGAACAGGTGCTGGAACGTTAACAATGGGATTCCGGACAAGATGCAATGCAGAGAGATGGGGTAGCATCAAGATGCCTGCATCGAGTTTAGAAATACGATTTCCAGATAGATTTAGCGTTCTGAGGTGTTTCAGTTTCATTATTCCAGGCGGAAGTTGTGTTAGCTCATTTCTTGCAAGGTCCAGTTGTTCAAGTCTCTGTGGCCATACCAGGTCGGGATGGAGGTCGCTGATACGACAAGCTACCAATCTCAACGTGCGCAGAGATGAAACCTTGCATATTTCTACGATCGTATCTCTGTTCAATCGACTGTAGCTAAGGTCTAGCGTACACAGAAGACTGTTGCCACAGTACTGCAAAACGGTTGCCCAACGTGACATCAAATCAGTGTTTCGCAGCTCGAGCGCCACTCCTGTGTACGATGAGTTCGAGCATAGCTGCCTTTGGTGCACAAGCTGGTTGTGGACAGAACGCCGCAGAGAGTCTGTCGAACATCCCGCAGTGTTCATTCCAGCATGCCTCATCGAAACGAAGCCCACATGGATGTCAGATATATATTCAAATTCAAAAAACGACGCGCGTAATCTTTGGATGCGTTGTCATCACGGATGTTTCGGATTGGAAACTAAGGTCCTAAAAAGAATATACGGTATTACTCAGTCTAAGCAATGTTTAATGAGCTCATTATCGTAACCGTTTTGTGATGTACGTTTCGAAATCAGTTTCTTGCCGAATACAACTCTCTTGTCATATCTAAATGTAGCACCCACATACTCTATCGCTTTCCTAACAGAACACACATTTGCGCACCAGTTTTATAACGCAAGATGACAATGCGCAAGCTCGTTTTGATAGTTATGTGCGCACCATTTAGAAACCTACTATCAGAGTTTGACATACAGCAGGCAAGGCGCGCAAAACCATAAGGTGAAATATACTACACATTAAAGAGAAGAGTTAAGTCTACAAGTCTATCTGATTCTCAATGTGAGAACGATAATTTTACGCGTACTGTAGTTGTTGCATATTTGTGAATAATTCGATCCCCCTTTCCCGACATTAGCAGCCAAATGGATTACCATATCCAGCAGTTTGCTATGCAATGCAGGATTTGCGGAAGGCGGGTGATAGATCATTGTGGCAAATGCACGTACACAGTTTACAAGTGCAAGGAACTTGATGAAGATCTGTAGCAATTTGTACTGCCACGCACCCTGAATGCGTTTGCAAAATGACTCTATAATAGACAGGGTCATCCAAGCCCGCAGTATAGGTGCCCCTAAGAAGCACATTGTTTCTTTTTAATGGTATGCTCACAAGCTGAAGGATGCATAGTAAGAAATAAGGTTCATGGATCAAATATATAATTATGCATTTTGAAATTTACAAAATCAGATTTGTGAGCACTTCCATAAAACCAGCAAAGGGGGGAGAATGTTGAAGCCCATTTACTGATCAAACATAATCAGTTGATTGCAACAGCTACTGCAGTGGGTAACTGATCTGGCCTGGCTGTCCCAGGCCACCAGCAGCACCTGACAATTTGTCTTGCCTAAGCAAGCTGGAATGCTCTTTGTGTCTGAAGATCCTTTCTTGGCCAATTGACCTGTCGTGCAGTGTTCCTGAATGTTTGTGCTGAATGTTGAATGGCTAAAAGTCTCAGGTATCTGTTGTGCCCATGCTGCCACTCAGGTTCAGGCTTCCTTGAGGCTAGCTTTGGATTTGATAATATTACTGCTAAATGATCTCTTGTCTTGGTCCACTGCATGCCCTTCCTGTGGCAAGGATATGAGAACTGGTGCATTTGTTGGTCATGAGCATGGGTGTCCCCAAGGAGGGGGTGGCATGCCACTCCCCTCCCCTTTCAGGACTGAATGCCCCCCCCCCCCCCCCCCCCCGCACTACTGAGTAATAAAAGTTTAAGTATTCAGTATGAGTAGAAACATGCGCCCCCATACTGCCCACCGGTTGAGTCAGTCGAAAACAGACAGCAAACCCCGCCCCCCCTCCCCCCCCCCCGAACAAAGCCAAAAACGGATAGAATTCCCCCCCCCCTCCCCCATCCATCGTAGTTGTATTTGGCTATTGAATGGCACCCCCTACCCCATCCTGGGTGCCCCCTTACCCCATCCTGGACCCCCCCCCTCATAGTTGTATTCGGCTGTCGAATGGCACCCCCTATCCTGGACCCCCCTCCATTCTAGAAATGCTGGGGGTACCCATGATGAGTGCACCAGTTCACCTACAGAAAGTGAAGTAAATATGGCAGCTGATGTTCTTAGGCATGTGGTCTCTAACAGTCCCCCTGATACGACGAGTGCGTGGTCAAAATCCCTACAGGAGTTACAACACCACTACTGTGCATAGCCAAGCAAAAAAATTGAACTCTTCACACCGCACCTCACATACCACCACCAAAAAAGAGAAAGCAGTCGTTCCCCCCGTACATGTGTATATCGTACACTCTTACACGGCATGAATATACGCGCGTAAAAATGCCATTGTTTGGTGACACACAACTTCCACAGAATTATCGTTCTCGATTTCAGAATAGAAGGTAAGGGTTCTTTAAGGACTTAACTTTACCTGGCAAGTCAGCTTGTTGGCCTTTTTTGCGCCGTTTGGCGAATATACTGCACCTGCTGCGACATATCCGTTTCAAGCGGTCCGCTTTCAAGTCCCAGGGCACAACGCAGAAATGTACACCGAGCACGTGATTGCTACAGTGCAAAAAGCAAAGGTCATTGGTGTATGTTCTGCTGTAAACACGTTTGTTAAACTTGTTGGTACCTTGTACAGCTGCAAATTCCAAAGGACATTTCGTTGTCGGGGTGGTTGCTATGGGATGACGCAAGTACTTTTCAATATTACTTTATTGAACTTTATTTCCAACATTTCTACGAGCGCAAACATCCGTGGTCATAGATCATGTCAAGGTAAGAAGCCACGCCTACTGTAATGACCCAGCAAGGGGCTGCACTTCAAGGCTACAACAACGAGCTGATAAAATGTTAGTATGGCGGTCTGCACTCGCTGCAGTGTCTTTAGAAGTTTGTACTCATTTATCAGGCATCGAAGACCTTTGCGCAAAACGTGATGACCTTCACCGTCAGATCTTACAAGAAGATGAAGAGAAGCAGAAGATTCAGAACGACATTCGTATCCTGACAGACAGGTTGGCCGTTATAAACGAGAGTTTAGCCAAGAAGATTGCCACTCGGAACGATTACGATCGAACAATTTCGGAGACCGAAGCCGCTTACAAAAAGGTACGCACGGTATAGCAGTGTGCTGGTGAATTAGTACTTCCCCGCCAGATATTAGAGAGCTCGCAGTCTTTATTACACGTGCTGAAACGTGAAGCTGGAAACCTCAAAGAGAAAACAAGCCGTGTTACAGAAGGCAAGCCCCACGGCACGTGAGCATTCTCAACAGGAACTCCCGCCAAAACATTTTTGTATTCAATACACGACACGATTATCAACTTATGCTGCTGCTTGTTTTCTGAGCAGTTCAGAATGACGTTTGTAGATAAGCTCACCCGTTAACACATCTTCAATAGCCAAGCCTGTAAGGAGGAGGAGTAGGGGGTGGAGTAATTAGCATCACAAATGACTCAAGCACATACCTAAAGACTTAAAGACAGTGAATTTCTTGCAACCCTCTGGGACAGAGGGCACATGACACTTCCCAGCCAGCACCTCTCCAATCTCTGCAAACACCTCAGCTCCTGACAGCAGAATATCTCCAGACTCCTTCAATGCAGCCTCTCTAGAGTCTACAAATACCACTGCATTCTGCATGACTTCGTCATCTGCTTCTCTCCAAGATGGCCGGCATGCTCCAACACCTAGGTAAGATAGAGGCATGGTCAAATTTAGTTCAATAAAGAATTGCTACTAACAGCAAATAATTGCTCCTGGTTTAAGCCACTTCCCAAGTAAGACTGGTTCTGTTGCCATGGTGACTGTCACTATGACATCTGCATCCTTTACTGCATCACTCAGGGATGGGTGTGGTCTGGCATGCCCTCCAATGTCCTTGGCACACTGCTCTGCCTTTTCGTATGAGCGTCCCCACACACGCACCTACACGTAAAAGCTTACATGTAAACATTTCTATCAATTTGAAAGGCTGCAATCACGTGACATACCTCGCTGTATTCATGTACCGCACTTAAGGCCTGGGCATGGCTTCTGGCCTGAACACCACATCCAACAATAGCAAGCACTTTGGGCGGAACGCTTGCTAGCACCTATAGGAGAACAAAGTTTGGTGATAGCTAAACTCCTGGAGTAGCTTACCTTCACTGCACAAGCTGAGACAGCAGCAGTTCTCATGGTGGTAATGGTCTCTCCATCCAGCAGCTGCCAGAAGATATTAATTGAAGTAGCAGACGGTTCTGAGAACGGGGGCATACCGCCTTTACAGCTCCCGTGGATGGCTCGAAGAGAACCACGATGGCATGGTGGCTTGGAATGCCCTTCTCGGAGTTTCGGGCGTAGAACGTTACCAGTTTAACGCCGAGTCCTTGAGCCGGTGTACACAATACAGGCATGACTGCCAGGAATCTCGAAAGGGGCGTTTCTAAGTCTTTGGAGGTAGATGAAGCGGTAACTCACCCCGCATGCTGCTCAATAGGGACTACCGTCCTTACGGGTTGCACCACCTGATCGCGTTCAGAAAACCATCGGAGGGCATCTTGCATGACATCAACAACATCCTTCATCGAGACAAGCTCTTTTATCGCGCACGACGAAATGTACAAAGGAGCGTCTTCCGCCATTTTTAACCACACCAGTATCGGGACCTACGTTAGTAGGTCCTATGTAGGATTTGAAGTGTCATGAATACGATTAGCAAAAACCAGATTCCATTATTGCCGATGCACCGTAGAATCAGTTGGAATTTAGCGAGCGTATTTGGATACAGCCAACGATTATCTACAATGTAGTAAAACTGCCGACGCTTAGAAAGCTCAGACAACAGAGATAACGCTCACTCGTTCCCACACTAGAACCTGAAAACATGGGAAAACACGATTCCTTCTTCTTCTTCCGGATCTGATAAGATAAGATTCACTCGGATAAGAGGTTTATTGTGCTGTATCTTTGTCACGATTGAAGCGTAATGTTAGCCGTTATGCGGAAGCACTAGAACCACCAAGTTACAAACTTACTGCCGAGTCGGATTTGTTTTATTATTTTCGTAAGGGGAGTTATGCTTGACACAAATTCGATCTTTAGCAACTTAGTTTTGTTAGCAATAGCCCACAACAGATTTTATCGGCCCTTGGAAACCATAAAGTGGAGATCCAGAATAAACTTGTGGTTGAACACGTGTTTCTGGCGAGTGTATGCAGCTGCAGTCACGTCGATCGCCAAGAGAAAAGAATAGTGCAAGAATATTGCCAGTTAAATTATGACACTGACAGTTGTACGTGTGGTTGTGCTGACGAGTCGCGCGATGAAGCTCCGAAAGACCGTTCACGTGAAAAAAAAAAGAACAATTGAACGCTACAAAGTGGGTTAAGCCGATCGCAAAAGTAAGAAGGATCGATAGGCTAGCATGAAGGCAGAAAGAAGGCGGATAGCGTGAAGGTGGAAAACCACTGCATGCAACTGGCCGTCGCAATTAAGGCCAAAGAAGTTGGCATTGATTGGCCATGGGTGACTTATACAGGTGAGCTACCTAACATACAACGAAAGTAACACTATATTTGCGCCCCCCACCCTCATGTAAGCAAGCTGTCAAAGATGACCTGTTGGTAGGACCATTTATAAGTGAGTTTTGTTCAATGCCGACAATGGTAACGGGAATGTCCTCCACAATTGCGTGGTCCCACTAGAGCAAATCAGGTGCTGCTCATTCAAGCTGCAAAGGTGATGGAAAACAGAACACCGTCCCACCAGGATGGGGGTGAACCACTCTGAATAGGTGGGTGTATGTGACTGTGTGTGTTGAAAAGTGTGTGCCATGTCTCATGGATATGTTGCCAAGTGGTGTAGTGTTGTGCTAGCTATCCCCCTCCCCTTCCCTCCTGTCTCATCTTCTCTTCTCTCCTACCCTTCCTCTCCATTCTCTTCTCCCCTCCCCTCCCCTCTTCTCTCCTCTCCCCCTTCTCTTCTCACCCCCTTCCCTCCTCTCTCCTCTCCCCCTTCCCTCCTCTCTCCTCTCCCCCTTCCCTCCTCTCTCCTCTCCCCCTTCCCTCCTCTCTCCTCTCCCCCTTCCCTCCTCTCTCCTCTCCCCCTTCCCTCCTCTCTCCTCTCCCCCTTCCCTCCTCTCTCCTCTCCCCCTTCCCTCCTCTCTCCTCTCCCCCTTCCCTCCTCTCTCCTCTCCCCCTTCCCTCCTCTCTCCTCTCCCCCTTCCCTCCTCTCTCCTCTCCCCCTTCCCTCCTCTCTCCTCTCCCCCTTCCCTCCTCTCTCCTCTCCCCCTTCCCTCCTCTCTCCTCTCCCCCTTCCCTCCTCTCTCCTCTCCCCCTTCCCTCCTCTCTCCTCTCCCCCTTCCCTCCTCTCTCCTCTCCCCCTTCCCTCCTCTCTCCTCTCCCCCTTCCCTCCTCTCTCCTCTCCCCCTTCCCTCCTCTCTCCTCTCCCCCTTCCCTCCTCTCTCCTCTCCCCCTTCCCTCCTCTCTCCTCTCCCCCTTCCCTCCTCTCTCCTCTCCCCCTTCCCTCCTCTCTCCTCTCCCCCTTCCCTCCTCTCCCCCTTCCCTCCTCTCTCCTCTCCCCCTTCCCTCCTCTCTCCTCTCCCCCTTCCCTCCTCTCTCCTCTCCCCCTTCCCTCCTCTCTCCTCTCCCCCTTCCCTCCTCTCTCCTCTCCCCCTTCCCTCCTCTCTCCTCTCCCCCTTCCCTCCTCTCTCCTCTCCCCCTTCCCTCCTCTCTCTGGTAAGCATCTTTTGTGTGAATGGCGAATTGCTCTGATCATATACATGTACTCACATCAAGGACAGACATTTATGGCGATTATTCCTGATGCCTTCACTACTGGCTTTGAAGAACGTATGAGTACCTTCAGTCAAGAGGTGAGGGCTTTGAATCCTGTGAGGATAGTTGTGATGGAGATTCGGGTTGGGGCTACATGTATGTCAGTTTAGGATGTTTTGGTTGGAGCCATGGGAAGGGCAATTATGGTTTGAGCTCACATTATATTTTGTGACTTCACTACTAATTCCTCCTTTCCTACACTACTACTTTCTTTAGGGATCCCCTCATCTTCCAGTCACATGCCAATTCAGAGACATTAACTGTTTAAAGGAAATTGTTTGATTGTGATGTGATTTAATGATGATAGCAAGTGAGCAGAACAAACTGTCCTATTGTACATACTGCTGTGATGTATGTGATGCAATGGGTTGTATTCCAAGATTCCCCTTCCTTCTACGTTTGTGCTCATGCATGCAATGTATAAGTACATGTCGGAACCTGCCGGGGGAACAAAAGGAGTGAAACAAGATATAAAAATAAAATTGGTGATGTAGGATTTGTATAGATAGCAATTGAGTAAAAAGTAAGGAAACAAGGAATTACGGATATTATGCATTCATTAAATTATAAATATTACATACCTACATTTAGCAGACCTTCAGGCAGGTAGATTTGCTAAATAATGTACATGTGTAGGTCTGTAATATTTATAATTTAATGAATGCATAATATCCGTAATTCCTTGTTTCCTTACTTTTTACTCAATTGCTATCTATACAAATCCTACATCACCAATTTTATTTTAATTAAATTTTTATATCTTGTGTAATAGTAACATGTTATGCTGTTCTATTATTATCAAAACGATCAGTTAGATTTATAATATTTGTGCACTATAGCGGCTCACAATTTTTGCCAGCTCACAAAATAAGGTATATTCATTATCGAGTTGTTGGTGTTCTTAGCTTGACTTACACGTACTGCTTTTGAGCCAATTAGAAGCTAAGATGTCAGCAGGAGGTGTGTGCTGGAGCTCACGTCCCAGTCCACTGCCAGCTTCTGCCTTGGCACAGATGTAGGCATGATGGCAGGTTTGGAGCACTACATCCCTGAGCTTGTGGTGCCTGGATACAGCATCACCACCTGGCTTACATGTTAAGACACGGTGACCTAAGGGATCCAAATGGTCAATGTAATTAATAGCGTCCACATCCTTATCAAATCACCAGTTATATGTAGTGAATTATTTGCTATCAAAATGTAGTGATATCGAGAGTGCATTGGGTAAAGTCACTGATATGGAGCAAGTACCTGCAGGTACTTGCTCCATGTCAGTGAATTATTTTAGCAATGTATTGTTATCATTGCTATCAAATTACTGCTGCCAGACCTAGGCAAGGAACACTGGCTTGGCATTAAAAAATAAAAATAAAAAGATTTGTATGGTATGAGCATTAAAATATTTACAAACACAGTTGTGTACTGGCAGAGATAGCCTATGTATTATCTCTGGTACTGGCTAGCTTAAAAGTAGGCCTACATGTACATATCACCTAGTGACGCCTATTCAATGTGATTATTTTGTACTACGGATGCGACGTCACGTAATTATTCGTTACAAGTATTAAATACAGAAAAAAAAAGTGAAACATGCTGGTTAATGTTTGCCGCAATACAAGCTAGTGATATAATAGTGGCAGCTAGCTCAACTAGTGACGTCACACCGTAATTATGTCTCGCTCGTTTGCCGTATATACAATATTTGGAATAGGCTTGGAATTTGAAATTCCCGCCTGAATATACATGGCTACTGATTCTCAAACAGGTCTTTCGATCCGAGATGGAGCGTTATATCTCGTACAGGAAAGGCTCGATACCTTTAAGCCTCTTTGGCCGTTCCATGTAGGCAACTGTGCTCCGCTGAAAGTGAGCTAATAGTCCCTGGCGTTATATATATCAACACTAACAGTGCGCCTTTCTCCCAAAGATGGCAGAAGCGGGCTTCTATTACTGTGGTTCTACGGACACCCCAGACTGGGTAAGATGCTGTGTTTGTCATCACGAGCTAGACGGCTGGGAAGAGAGTGACGACCCTATGTAAGTGCTAGGTATGCTTTTACTGGTGACTTTACCCAATCAACATAAAGCGAACAGCATAGAAATCACGAACCAGACTGCCCTTTCCTAGCGATCAAGGACCCTTATGACATTACTGTTGCAGACGTAATAGAGCTCGAGAGGAAAGCGATGGAGAAATTCATTGTAAGGGAAACAATCTAACTGTCCGTAGACACATAAAAACTGTCAATTCCATCTTGTAGCAACTGGAGTCTGACCGTTTGACCGAACTTTGCAATGCCGCAGCCCAGTCATCGAGACAAATGTTAATTGATATTCAGCAAAAACACAAGGCATGCTAAGCTTTCTACGGCCCCCTCCCTCCCATATCATCTATGGCTCGCCCCTTTGTTTTACTTCTTGTTTGTGTTTTGGTCATATATACAGCAAATAATTTTTATGATGTCTGTGAAATTCTTGTCTTTATACGCTCACATGTAGCTATCAGATCTGTGTACTTCTCTTGCAGTTCTTGCATCTGTTTCTTCAACTCTTCTGTCTGCAAGATCACTGGATAGTGATCGTGTGCGCACACAAACACATCACACATACTTCATTCCTTTTGTCCTCATAATCTCCGAGCAGTGTCCTGTGCCCCACCAGACCACCTCTCTGCTTCAGTTGCACATTGTCTGCTCTCAATGCATCTCTTGCCTGCTTTGATCTTGTCAGAAGGTCTCGTTTCTGTACCAGGGTAATCATATTACCTCCAAAGCTTGGCTGGGCACCGCATGCTTACACTTGCTACTTGTGCTTCAATTGTCAGCAATTTTGAACGCTTTTCTTTATTTTCGGCCTTATATACAATCCACATCACAGCAACGTTGGTAGTAGCAATGGTCTTACCTCAAGAAATTGCAACTTTTCTTTTATATGTGTAAGGACCTGTACCGTAGAAGTCACTTTCTGTTTCAGTTTAATGATATCCTCGTTCCTCTCTTCAATCTTTTCATTCAGATCCACATTGTTAATCTTAAGCTGTTCAAAGTCAATCATGTGGAGACCTTCAGCTAACTGGTCCTGTTGATGCAACCACTAACATACTGCCTCGTAAGAAAGATTGCCACTAGGCTACTAGCCTTCTCCTTCAACAGTGCCTCCAGTTTTTGAATTTTGTTCAGTAGCTTAAAATTTTCAACACGAGCCTACAAAGGAACGATGCTCACCTTCTCAATACACCCAATACTGCACCACATTCCAAAATCTTCTTCAAAGCTCCACTAGATATTGATATGTTACCTGAATCACTTCTTGCTCCTTGGTACCCTCCGAAGTTTGATAACTGTCTACCTCCTGTGAAGTGAGTTTCCTTCCTGTCCTGCTGTAGATTGCTCCATGGGTCTTCTCCTTCCTGTACTCCACAAACTCTTGCCTGTTTCGGTGACACAGAA
This sequence comes from Spongilla lacustris, assembly GCA_949361645.1. NCBI lineage: Eukaryota > Metazoa > Porifera > Demospongiae > Spongillida > Spongillidae > Spongilla > Spongilla lacustris. The sequence continues at coordinate 8,312,583 of OX442427.1, forward strand.
GTCTAAACAGAACTTGGTGACCACATCCACTTACGCTGCCTTCTGAACCTGAGCTAACATCCCATCTCTGCGCTGCACCATCTCAACTTCATGTGACTGGAAACTCCTTTCTGCAGACTGCAGCTCGGAATGAATGACATCCAAAGAAGCTGGACATCGATAGAGCAGCCTTACATGTGTGTAACATCTAGTTCCATTGACACATGTAGCCCCATACCACACACATGTAGCCCCATACCACACACATGTAACCCCACCCATGCACATCATGCATTAACATACCCAGGCACTGTACATAACGCTTCTCCAAGTCAGCCGTAGATCTACCAGGGTCTGCCTGTTCTTCCGTCTTGAATAATAATCAACAATAAGACCACATTCTTCATTGGTAAAACATACTTTCTTTCTGCTAAGATACTCTGCTATTCTGTGCTGCAACTGGGCACTAGTCAGCTTCATTTTCTCCTGTTCAGCAAGAGCTTCTCTCAAGTCCTTCAAAAGTGATTCTTGATGTACCTCTTGATGTAGCTCTGTTGCCTCTTGATCTAGCTCTGTTGCCTCTTGATCTAGCTCTGTTGCCTCTTGATGTAGCTCTGTTGCCTGCCGTGATAGTGGTGACGCTTCAGTCAAGGCACCGCCCATGATCGTGTTGTTTTGGTCTGACGCAACTGTTGGAGGCTGCCCAGCTGCTTGATCCTAATAAATAGGTATATATTTGTTAATTCAGCTACAGAGAGGACCGCTCTAATCCCCCCACCTCATTAACTTCATTTGCGTGCGGCTCAACTTGAAATTCTTGTTCAACTACAGCTCCATCACCTACTTCGGGCTGCTCCAAATCTGATTGATTTTCTCTACCTTCCACTTCCAAGCTGTTATCTTCCTGTTCAGCAAAGTTTTCTTGCTGCTCCGTTAACGCTTCGTTACCACCACCTATTACTGGACCATCTTCGAGCTTTGACTGCGCATGCGGAGCTCCTCCTATTTTGGACCAAAGGTTAATAGGCCATGAGTTCGTGCCCGCGGTGTTAAACGATACCTGTATCTTCCTCCTCAACAGACGCCTCGGCTTGTTCTGTCATTAGCTTTAATAGTGCGCTTGCGCTTTAATAGGCAAAATACAAGTGGCAACAGCAAAAAAAAAAAAAAAAATCCTGCTTCTATGGCAACCAAAATCGTTACATCTGATTGGCTGGAATTTTTTTGGCGCGTAACACGCGCGGTTACACAAGGCGGGCTCCGAAAAGGCGGGCTTAAAAAAAGCGGGAACATACTTCTAAGTGGTCGAAGGATGGCTTGCGTAGCTTGCGAGGATCAGGTCTCTCAAACAAGAGGTCACATTCAGGTACGGATGTTCACTTTATAGCAATGCTTACCTGCTGTCTACTTCCAGCTGATCCTGGGCCCAATGTTTTCTGGCAAAACGTAAGTGTGTTAGCTAGGCCTTGCTCTGGGCAGTTGAACGTCAAATTTTATTTCCTATGTGTGCAGAACAGAGCTAATTCGCCGTATGCAGCGGTTCCAGTTGGCCAACCACGCCTGTCTTGTCATCAAGTATTCCAAAGACGATCGATACGACAAGAATGGAATTTCGACCCATGATAGGTACGATCTTTTTGCCATAACGCCAGATGCCTTGATTTAAATAGCGCGCTCTTCTAGACGTGTGATATCTGCAACTTCTGCCGATGAGCTGCACCATATCAGGAAAGTAGCCTACAACTATGCAATAATTGGTATTGACGAAGGACAGTTTGTAGGTTTATCGTAGATATATTAGTGGTATGGAATAACCGTGATCATCAGTTCCCAGATGTGGTAGAATTTTGTGAAGATATGGCAAATGCGGGAAAAACTGTGATAGTAGCTGCACTCGATGGCACATTTCAAAGAAAGGTACTTTGGATCCCCCTCCAGCCAAGTGACAGCTATATTCTCCCTACAGCCATTTGGCAACATTCTCAACCTTGTCCCACTAGCAGAGAGTGTAGTCAAATTGAAAGCTGTCTGTATGGTGTGTTACAACGATGCTGCCTTCACCAGACGACTTGGCTCTGAGACTGAGGTCAGTGTCTCTTGTACATATCTGCCTTACTTTACACATCCACTTCCCACATGCCACAGATTGAACTTGTAGGAGGCATGGACAAGTATATGGCAGTGTGCAGGTCATGTTACAGCATGTCTTCTCCTCACCTTGTGTCGACTACACCCATAAGAGGTGGTGATGTAACCAGCGGGCGGCAGCTCTTCCCAGATCATGAACATGCTATTCCAATGCATACCGCTTCATAGGCTGTCATGTGACCCATCTGTAGTCATGTGACCCCTCTGTGGTCATGTGACCCTCTGTAGTCTGTATAGTTTGTGTGTCTACACCAGGTGTTGTGTGCATGTAGCTGTTTATACTTTCAGGATCAAAATTTCACTTCAGCACAATTGTGCATCAAATGGCTGCCATTTTTGTACAGTGTAGTGTGTAAATGGCTATGCTACTTCCATCAACTATGGCGCAGCATACAACAGCCTGTGGGGTCACTTGTAACAACTGCTGCAACACCACATCAGTTGGGAAGGGATCAGCAGGTCTGTCATGTGACAAAGTCATAAATGCAGATGTAAACACTTACAATGTACCTTGCAACAAGCAAGCGATAGTCAGGTGGGCCCAAATGAGATTTACGAAAAGGAATTCTGTGATGCCAAGCTTCAAGGATTGGAATATCACTACATAAGGGGACACAGAAGTCTGTATATGTACGTGCTAAAAACAAATTACGTGAAGGGGTTAAAGATTGGTGTGCAAAATGGTAACCATGTGTACATATTAACTTGAATGAATAACAGTACAAGTTAACCAAACTAAAGTTTTCAACATGTTATGGTGTTGGCACAAAACGCCTCCATACTTGAGTGGACAGCTATGACCAGTTATGACCAGCTATGACCAGTTATGACCAGCTATTGTCAGTTTGGCCAAACTTATTACTGAGTGATTCAAAGCATGATGCTTATGGCAATTTAAAGAGTTATTCATAACTAGGGGACGTCAATGTTTATGATGCTCACACCCTAATCAGCTGCACAGACAATTCTTATGGAGGTCACAATCATTCAACTATTTCTTAATGAGGCCTAACAAGCGTACATACATACCTCTCTGCAGAGGTATGCATGGCATACCAAGACATTTGGAAATAGTTAAGAAATTCACATCATTAACTCATAGCTGCAAGCGTCATATGTAAACAAAAACTCCCAGAGAGAGAGCACCAACACGAGGGGATGTAGTTCTCACATCATTACTTAATGGACGCTCTTAGCTGTAAATAATAACTATTTACCATTAGTCCATTCATAAAGTCTAAACTTAACCATGGAAACCATTCAAAGTATCTTTCAATTTATTTTCCAGAAAACGTACAATGTCTGTTATCTAACACTAGGAGCCCCCAATGTAGATAAGGAGTACATGATTTACCAACATGCAATGTAATTCAAGTACCACAAGATCCCCCAAACTACCTATTTCACCATATTGACAATAAACAAAATCTATTCCCCCTACCTGATTGCCTTGTTCTGCACTATATAGCCAGCACGTTTCAAGTATGCATATACCTAACAACAAGGGGAAGATAATGTAAGCCACACCTCAGTGAAGCCCACCTACCTACCTGGTACTGTTGAAGGGTACCTGGCTTTAACAGCCTATGGTAGGCCTGAGGGGTGTGGCCAAGTTACATTATAGATGAGTATCTGTGCATGCACATACACACCTGCACATACACACTCACACCACCACTTAGACAGACATAGTGAGTAACCTGATGGATGGACATAGGGATTCCATCACTGAACACTTCCAGATTTCCCTGTAATATTAAACCACTATGTAATCCATCACATTAACTTTCTACTGTGCTTACACTCTCCATTAAGAATACCGCTTCATAAGGAGTTAGGTACAGCTTGCCATCGGATGTATGGCCATGAGTAGCCCACGACACTCCCTGCAATGTAATGACATGCCACATGGGGAGCACATGACACCCCCCTGCAATATAATGACATGCCACATGGGGAGCACATGACACCCCCCTGCAATGTAATGACATGTCACATGGGGAGCACATGACACCCCCCCCCCCCCCCCTGCAATGTAATGACATGTCACATGGGCCCTATGCAATGTAACAACATGGTCACATGGGGAGCACATGACATTGTGGAAGGAAGGTCACCCAGCTAATAACCAGCCTGATCGACCTTGCCCACCTTCTGAGTGGTGACTTCGACCATCATTTCATCTGACAACCAAAGTCCTCTTGAGAGGTTCTTCCTGGGACACCCACCCACCATGTGGGACATACAGTCACTCAGTCACACATCATATTCAACACACACAAACCTCCATACAAACACATCCCTATCACACACATCCTCACTGGATAGTCACATGCTGGGAAGCCACAGTCATGTGCTCTTCTGATAGAAACAGCAGTAGTTGGTCAGTATGGCTCCCGTCCTCATCCAGAGAGAAGGTTTTCGGTCCCATCTTACTTGCAGCGGCATGTTTACTTTGTACTGCTGTCCTGATGATGATGATGCGTGCGCGTGCGTGTGTGTGGGTGTGGGTGTGTGATGAGATGCATGATGCACGTGTGCATAGGCGGTAACACGTGCGCATGCTACATATATTCACCATTGGGTGCAGCAGGTCCCTTCGACCCACACGGGAGCGTGCTCTTACTTTGGTAGCGCGGCTAGTGCTTCGCAGAATGACTGTCGAATGGCACTTGTTGACATATCCGTGACGAGTATAATCACCACCCACGCACGTAATACATCCAAATACACATAAGAACGAGCGGAATGTTTATTCGGACCGATGTCGTATTCATCAGACCACACAGAGAAATTAAGTCAAGCAGACGCGTTGACCTGGGAATAATAAACATTGTCAGCTGGCGCGCATAAATACAGTAGAGTGTTTGTGTGGTCGTGTGTCACTTTAAAAAGATTACGCATCTGGTTTATAACTGTTATTTTCAGTGTCCGAATCGTTGCAGACATATGTAATGGAGAGTTCTAGGCTCTATACGTCAATTCTCCTTCCACGATTTCAGCCGTCTGCAGACATAAAGAGACCTCTCCTGCACTCCATTGATAACAGCAGCTCCGCAGCTCTGTCCATTTTGGCCAGAGTCGTGTGTGATGGTGAGCAAGTTATGGAGATACACCAACGTCCACCATTCTCTTACATCACGCTGATTTCCATGGCTATCAAGAGTTCTCCTGGAAAGAAGCTGACATTAAACCAGATTTACAGGTATATCATGGACAGTTTTCCCTTCTATAGACAAAATCGGCGGGGTTGGCAGAATTCTATTCGGCACAACCTTTCACTCAACGAATGCTTTGTCAAGGTACCAAGAGACAAAACGGAAGCTCCGGGCAAAGGAAATTATTGGACCCTAGCTCCTGGCTTTATGGAAGCCAGCCCAGAAACATGCACTAAACTGAACCGCCGCCGACGCAACAGAAACAAAAGGTCTTCAACTGACACGATGCAGGGAGAAAAATCAGCTATCCAAGCGCAAGAGTCGCTGATTCGCACCGTACTCCTCACCCCGCCATCCAGCCCTAACGATGCACTCTACCAACCTTCTGAAAGCACGCATCTCATGCAACTACCGAACGTGCAGAAGCTGAGCGAAAAGTGCAAGAAATTCTCAATAGCTAGCTTACTGGCATAATCAAGACAGGTTTTGACATATGCGGACTATCAACCATCTGTTTGAAGAGCTGCTAGCGACATTTTTCAAAAGAAGACCTGTTGGAACTCATTAGCTCCCGAAGCTGTCGGTTGTTTGTTACATCCATATATTGTGTTTGTTCTCCATTGTGTTTGTTCATTTTAATACGCTATATAGATGCGGGTGGCCTGGATACCTCGTCCCCATTTAAACAAATTCATTACTTTAAATTCATCACTTTTAAAGATTCGCATCCACGGCCACGTATGTTTACTTATGCTGTTACTATTTTTGTCGCACAAATTCGTGGGAGGGGAGGGGCACAATCTCCGCGAACGCTCTGCGGTTACCTATGAATATCGGAAGGCTTTAATTCGAGTTCGTTCTCTGTCCAGTGGGAAGATATGAGTGACGGGGACGAGGACGGAGGCGATCGACTCAACCTGAGCGGTCCTCTGACAGTTGAAGCCATCTTAAGAACCCTGCAAGAAAGATTTATAGACGGCCATTGTTACGTGAGTACTTCGTGGTGTCGCGCGAGAGCCACCGTTTCTTATCGGCGTTAGTTAGTACACCTCTAGTAACACCAAAGGCATAACAGGTGCTGTATTAGCGTTTCAGGTGTAATCTAATTCCTGTCTCCCAACAGACATGGGTTGGTAACGTTTTGCTGTTCATTAATGCGTTCGAACCCCCGAGCACAGCTGCACAAAGTGTGCTACAGAAGCTGGCAAAGACGGTAATGGACGATACTCCCGATGGAAAGGAGCACAGATCACTGATCTTTAGGTCTGATAACATTAATACTGTGTTGTATAGTCTAGTCATGACCTCTCCTAATTAGAATCATAACATACTTAATTGTGTGTGGGGGTGATGTGTGCAGGTATATGTGCCTGACCTGATGCATGACCTGATAACCTGATAGGTTGTGTTGTTAATTATATTCCATAACGTCTAGTGGAGTTGGGGGGAGTGGCAAGAGCTTCACTGCCGACAGACTGCTCATGAAGCTGTTTACAATCACGAAGAAGTCAGATTGGTTCCAAGACCTAAGGAAGGTGGGTGTGACCAAGGAGGTGTGCCCTGGTGTGAGGTGGCTGTGTGTAGTACTGGCAGGTAGCCTCTGTGGTCCTCAAAGCTCTGGGCTCAGCTGCTACAGAGGGAAACAGAGACTCCAGCAGGATGGTGGGTGATGATGTCATCGTGATGATGTCATCAGGCTGGTGGTTCTGTTGTCTCCATTCCACAGGGAAGAATGGTGGACTTCCATTTAAGTGGGCGGCAGATCAGTAGGGTTAAAATCAACTGTTTTTTTCTTGATCAGGTAACTGAAGTGGAGAGAAGGGAGAGGAGGAGGAGGAGAAGGGGGAGGAGGAGGGGGAAAGAATTTGTCTGTAGCGGTTGTTAGTATCAGATGTCTGCAATTGTATAGTTTATAACACGTTGAGGTCTGTTGTGATATCCCCCCTCCCCTCCCCTCCTCTCCCTCCTCCCCTCCCCTCCTCTCCCTCCTCCCCTCCTCTCCCTCCTCCCCTCCTCTCCCTCCTCCTCCCCTTTCCCTCCTCCCCTTCCCCTCTTTCCTCTTCCTCCCTCCTTCCATTCCCATTCAGATGCGGCTTGTTAGTCCTCCTCAAAATGAACAAAGCTTTCACATATTTTACCAGATCTTAGCTGGTCTTACCACAGATGAGCGAGGTATGGGCAGATACAAGCCTGGCATTCTAATGTTCCTTTGTTCCATAGCATGTTTGTGTTCCATAATAGTAATGTTGGGATGGTGTTATGGACTGACATTAGGAGTACGTGATATTATCAGAACATACCCTCCCTCTGTCCCCTCCCTCCCCTCCCCTCCCTCTCCCCTCCCCTCCCTCTCCCCTCCCCTCCCTCCCCTCCCTCCCCTCCCTCTCCCCTCCCCTCCCCTCCCTCCTCTCCCCTCCCTCTCCCCTCCCCTCCCCTCCCCTCCCCTCCCTCTCCTCTCTCCCTCCTCCCTCTCTCTCCTCCCTCTCTCCCTCCCCTCCTCTCCCTCTCTCCTATCTCCACTTTGCCTCCTCACACTGATCTACTTCTAGCTAAGTTCCAGTGTAGTTGCCATGACAACAGGACCCTGCACTACCTCTCACAAGGCATGGAGCCCAGGGAAAGTGCACAACAGTTGCAGAACCACTTTGAAGCGTGGAAGGTGAGTTATTACTACCTATGAGTTATTGGTACCTATGAGTTATTGGTACCTATGAGTTATTAGTACCTATGAGTTATTAGTACCTATGAGTTATTAGTACCTATGAGTTATTAGTACCTATGAGTTATTAGTACCTATGAGTTATTAGTACCTATGACTTCACCCTGTAAAGTCATACAATTGCCATAGCTACTGTTATGAGGTCATACATTCTCTTCCCCAGTCCAGTCTGGCACAGTTGGGCATTCCCCTAACAGATGTGTTGAAGGTGTTGGTAGCAGTAATGTTGCTAGGCAACATTGTATTCTTTGAGGCCAAGAACCAAGAACTTGCAGTGCAAAATGCTAATGGTATGATGTCATCTGTCACATCCCACACCCATACACACATGCACACCCACACACCATACACACATGCACACGCACACACATACACACATGCACACCCACACACCTACACACATGCACACCCACACACCATACACACATGCACACCTCCACCCATGCACCTCTCACACACAAGAAGTTCACCCGTGCTATTCTTTTCAAGAGTTGCAGAATGTGGCTTCACTTCTAGGGGTTCAGTCCTCCTCCCTCCAAAGAGGTCTCACGTTGAGGACCTACTCCTCCTCCAGGGGGATAGTCCAGTCTGCTTGCTCAGCAGCTGCTGTGAGATCCCATAATGCTCCACCCACCACCACGCCTCCTTATGTTTCCCCCCCCCCCCTCTTTGTAGGCTAATGGTGCCAGGGACTCCCTAGCAAAAGCTCTCTACATTCGCACAGTTGTGGCCATTATCAGACGTGTCAACACACTGCTGCGAGGGTCGTCATCACATCGCTCTCATTCTGGTCCCCTGTCCTCTGCCAAGTCATTCAGTCCTCTACCATTGGCTGAGGTGCTCTAATTAGAGTAGTGTGCTCCCTTGCGCTTCATGTTACCTTCCCAGCAGAATGAACAAGTGGTACACATCATGGATATGTTTGGCTTTGAGCAGAACGAGGTAGCTGTAGCCATGGTAACACCCTTGTCTTTTGATGTGTGGATATGGGCGTGGCCATAGGTGAACGCTCTAGAGCAGCTCTGTATAAACTGGGCTGATGAGAAGATAGAACACTTCTACACACAGACCATTTTCCATAACATGCTGGAGGAATGCAAGTGGGTGTGGCCAGCATCCCTTTTCAACCTTTATTGCATTCCCGCAGGGCTGAGGGGGTGGAGCCTATGTGGGAGGGTGACCCACACGACTATCTTCCCTGCATACAGCTGATAGGGGACGAGGTATGTGTGCAAGTGTGCATGTGTGGTATGTGTGCATGTGTGGTATGTGTGCATGTGTGGTATGTGTGGTATGTGTGCATGTGTGGTATGTGTGGTATGTGTGCATGTGTGGTATGTGTGCATGTGTGGTATGTGTGCATGTGTGGTATGTGTGGTATGTGTGCATGTGTGGTATGTGTGCATGTGTGGTATGTGTGCATGTGTAGTGTCATGTGTGTGCACATGACACATGTGTGTATATGTGTGAGTATGTATATTTGCATATGGTGTGATGTGGTGTGGTGTGGTGTGGTATGGTGTGGTATGGTGTGGTGTGGTGTGATGTGGTGTGGTGTGGTATGGTGTGGTGTGGTGTGGTGTGGTGTGGTGTGGTGTGGTGTGGTGTGGTGTGGTGTGGTGTGGTGTATTTGGTCATACTTCAGTGGTTCTGTTCCCAGCTCAGTGGAATGATCCATATGCTTAACCAGGAGACACTATCCCCTCGGTATGGTTACCATGGTGATGATCCATTTGTATGATGTTGATGTCATAGGGTGTCATCTGAAGACATACGTGTGCGACTTAAGGAACAGTTTGGTTCTTCGCCATGTTTCATCCCACCATCTGGGTCATCTTCTACATTTGCCATTAAACATTACAGTGGAGAGGTGTGTGTGTGCAATGTGCAATGTGTGGGGATTATGTGGTCCCTGTGTCCAATGACCTCCTCCCCTCAGGTTGTGTATGATATTTACAATCTACTAAACGCTAATGCAGACACAATTGCTGATGATGTCATTGCAACATTCAATAGCAAGGTAACATACAAGCAAAGCTTCTCCTTGGCCTGGGGACTTCAGTTTTGCTGTACCTTCTTAGGACTGCAAGTTTGGCTTTGTGGCACATCTCTTTGTGGTTGATCTAAGTGAGTGTGTGTGTGTGTGTGTCTGTGTGTGTATGTGTGTGTAATGTGTGTGTATTTGTATGTGTGTGTATTTGTATGTGTGTATATTTGTATGTGTGTGTGTGTGTGTGTGTGTGTGGTCTATGATGTGTGGTGACCTTGGTGTGATGATGTCTCATTGCCCCTTCCAGCGGATGGTACCCCTAAGGGACAGATGAGCCGCATAATGCCAAGCTACCTCCAGCATGCAAGGTGTGTAGGGTGTGTGGTCCATTGTCCTGAGGGGTGTGGCCCATTGTCCTGAGGGGTAATGGTGTCCAGTTCTCCTCCCTTCCAGCCATGCTGAACAGCGACATATGACAGCCTACATCCAAGACTTTCAGGTACTTGCCATTTTAGCATGTAGCGGACCAGTCATGTTAGCATGTAGCGGACCAGTCATGTTAGCATGTAGTGGACCAGTCATGTTAGCATGTAGTGGACCAGTCATGTTAGCATGTAGTGGACCAGTCATGAATATATTGGATCATATGCATTAGCTTTGTGGACCATTCGTGTTACCTTTGCTCTGCTGTCTTTCAGTGCAATTTTAATGATGTTCTTGAAACCTTAAGAAGGTCCCAACCGTTCTTCGTTCGCTGCCTAAAGGTACATGTGTTAGTGCATTGTACAAGCTATCATATGTGTGTGTGTGTGTGTGTGTGTGTGTGTGCTCATGTATTTGTGCATGGTGTGCACTTTCCACAGTCAAATTCGTCCCAAGCTACAGGATACTTTGATCCAAAGGTTGTCAGTGCCCAGATCCAAACGTTGGCCATCTTTGAAACCGTAGACTATGTGCAGGGAGGTAAGACATTAGTAACCACACCCTCTCCTTATATGGTCTGTAACCACACCCATCTCCTTATATGGCCTGGTGCCTCGCATGTTCTCTTCTACTGCCCCGCCCCCCACGTTAGGGTACACTCACACCCTGCCCCACGAGGTATTTGTTAGAAGCTTCAATATGCTATGTCCGAATGTGGCCGGCCCTACCCTGAAGGGAACTCCGGATGTTGTCAAGGTAACATGTTCCTGGTGGCTCCCTCATCTGAATACCCCACCCACACACACACCCATCAACAGAATTTGCTCAAAAATTTTGCAGCCATGCAAGGGGAAGAGGATTGTGTGTATGCCGTGGGGAGGAGCAAGGTGTTCATAGCAGAGGAGATGTGGAGGCTGTTGTGTGACCAGAGGGACAAGAAGCTTACCAAAGCAGCCATAGTGCTGCAGTCCTATATGAGGATGCACCTCTGTCGCAAGCACTGGCCAGAGCTAAAGGTGTCGATGCTGCAATCCCAGCTCCAATCAGCTATTCCTTCTCACTCAAGGTAACTATATCACAACACTGTTACTAGCACCCTGCAAAATCTGGAACTAAATATAGTGTAGTGCCAGCACCATATGGCACCTAACTCCAGTGCCAGCACCATATGGCACCTAACCCCAGTGCCAGCACCATATGGCACCTAACCCCAGTGCCAGCACCATATGGCACCTAACCCCAGTGCCAGCACCATATGGCACCTAACCCCAGTGCCAGCACCATATGGCGCCTAACCCCAGTGCCAGCACCATATGGCACCTAACCCGAATTGTATGTGGCATTAACGATGCTCAAATTCAGCGCAGGCTATTAGGAGAAGCCGGGTTAACGTTAAAGGGCGCATTTGAGATAGCGCTTGCTATGGAATCAGCAACAAAAAGTTGTACGGAGCTTCAAAGTACTAGCATGCAGGCTTTGAACTCGGATAATTTAAAGCTCCCTTAGAAATCCTGGACCCGCCAATCGAATGAAAATTACTTGTGCGATATTTGATTAGTGCTTTTTTTACCAATGCCCCTTCATAACGACATCAAGTGTGTCCACTTCAAGCTCCATATGAAAAGTGGGGGGTGGGTGTCCACGTCAGGCTCGATATGGAAAGTATGTGTGGAGGGAGGGGGGTTGTCCACTTCAAGCTCCATATGAAAAGTGGGGGAGGGGGGAGTGTTATTGCATGATCTTGAACATGAGGTGATACTTGCTCTCTTGTTGCATGAAGCCGGTTATATTACACAACCTTTGTACCTGGTTATATTTACAAATTTGTGACAAATGTTTGATTAGTTGGTCATGCATACCTGCTGTGCAGTAGTGTATCACTGTAGTATTTGACAGGGTTAATCCAGTGGTTACCATGCATACCAAGGGGTTACCCCTACATCTTTTTTCCTTTCAGCACCACTGCTCAGAGAGCTGACGAATATGTCCCTAGAAACTATACCATATATGGAAACCTGAAGATCAATTTTCCTCAGTTGAGAGTGATGAAGTATCAGTACCCAGGTAAGCATGTGAGAGGTGTGAGGAGGTAGAGGGTATCATGTGGGGGTGTGAGGAGGTAGAGGGTATCATGTGGGGGTGTGAGGAGGTAGAGGGTGTCATGTGGGGGTGTGAGGAGGTAGAGGGTATCATGTGGGGGTGTGAGGAGGTAGAGGGTGTCATGTGGGGGTGTGAGGAGGTAGAGGGTATCATGTGGGGGTGTGAGGAGGTAGAGGGTATCATGTGGGGGTGTGAGGAGGTAGAGGGTATCATGTGGGGGTGTGAGGAGGTAGAGGGTATCATGTGGGGGTGTGAGGAGGTAGAGGGTATCATGTGGGGGTGTGAGGAGGTAGAGGGTATCATGTGGGGGTGTGAGGAGGTAGAGGGTATCATGTACCTGCATCTTCTGCCTATAACAGATAATGGAGCAGGTGTGTTAAGGCCTGGGGATGAGGTCTACGTTATTAGCAGGTCTCAGAGGCGGGGCTACCTGGTGATAGAGCACTCAGGTGACCACCTCCACATCCCTCACCACTACACTGAGCTAAGGGTGAGCAGGTGTGATTGTGGCAGTCCCAAATCAATCAGTTCACCTTTATCTTACAGATCACCCCACCTGACAGTCCTCTGCTCCCCTCAGCTAAGAGGCAAGACCCAGCGTGCAGTGATCTATGACATCTCCACCATTCTACACACAGCCCAATCAGAAATCAATGAGAAATCAATGAGGAATCAAGCAATCATAGAACATTCCTTGCTCTTCTGTCATCTTTTGATGTATCCGTATGTGTATATGTATTTATACTAGATACACAACCTCTCTCTCCCTCTCTCTCCCTCTCTCTCTCCCTCTCTCTCTCTCTCCCTCTCTCTCTCCCTCTCTCTCCCTCTCTCTCTCCCTCTCTCTCTCCCTCTCTCTATCTCTCCTCTCTCTATCTCTCTTCTCTCAACAACACATGCCTTCTGTAACACAGCGTACATGAGTTCATCTGAAATGTTTGTTTATTTTAATCTGTGTAATGTGTAATGGGTATGTTTGTGATATGCCTGAGATTTGTTCGGACTAGAGTATTTGAATGCCTGATGTGTTTTGACTAAAGTCATGAATAACTTATTCTTTCTCACTTGTGTGTTTGGCAACACTTTTGACTCCACTGAACTCAGCTGTATTGCCACTAGATTTCAATTGCAGCCCACCGGCACTTTTAAGTCCGGCCTTCCTTCTGCTCAAGGTCTTCAGGGTTGCAGATGAAATGCGAGTAGAACTAGGCTAGAAGTAGACAGGTGTTAATTAACAGAAGGGCAAGAGGTTAAACTAACCTTCTGCCGCTGCCGCTTCCCTTCCCTCCTTAGCTGACGGCTGTGGGCAATGTACATCATCCTCTGGGCTACTGGCACCACAAAGAAGATGTTGTACAATTTCATTTTAGCTACCTGCAACTGATAGGAGGAGCTTGTCGTGATTGCCATGCTTAACCCATGGCCCCTCCTCTCCCCCCCACCCCACCAAGTACAATGTTATGCCATTACCTCCCTAATGTGCTGTAGGCTATGCCCCATTCCCAGACATCCCCCAGGCTATGCCCCATTCCCAGACATCCCCCAGGCTATGCCCCATTCCCAGACATCCCCCAGGCTATGCCCCATTCTCAGATATCCCCCAGGCTATGCCCCATTCCCAGACATCCCCCAGGCTATGCCCCATGCCCAGACATCCCCCAGGCCTGTATCACATGAATTCCTTACCTGAGTGCGTACTCTTGATTGAAGTGTGCAGTCCTGCTGGTCCCCAGACCTTTCTAAGGATTTCAGCACAACACTAGCATCCTTTGGCCCAGTGCTCACAATAAACAACACTCCTCTTGAAGGGGTTTCAATACCTTTATTGTTGTGATGACTTCCTTGACTTTCTCAGAACAAAGCAGTAATCTAACCAGGAAACCCTTGGCCATTGCTGATACAAGTGTATACACATTTTGTTCCTTTTTCATTGGTGCAAGAGGAATGTGAAACTGATGAATGTATCTGGCAGCTGTGTTATCATGATGTAATAGCGCCCCTTTATCGTTCATCTGAAGTCCGTATGGGTGTGTCTGCTGCTCTCTATACGTTGGTACTTCCTCACGTGCTTGCTCTCTATACAGTGGTACTTCCTCACGTGCTTGCTCTCTATACAGTGGTACTTCCTCACGTGCTTGCTCTCTATACAGTGGTACTTCCTCACGTGCTTGCTCTCGCTTAAACAGTGGCGTTTTGCTATTGCATGTCAACTGCTTCCTTGCCTACGAGTGGTAAGGTTTTTTTAAATAGGGAAATAAACTAAAACCTCCACACTGCCATTGGCTACCTCCGCATTGGCTATCTTCTGTTGAACAAGGGTGCGTAGCTGTTCGACCTTCTCCCGCCTGCGACAGGCTAGTTCGTATTCTTTTTCTATTGCTTTCTGCTTATACTGTATGATGATGCTGCGTTCACAATCTGAAAACTGAGCGAGGTGCATTTTATTAACTATACATAACAACTAACCATCTACCAAAAAGGGCAGCGAGTCAAACGAAATCTCTTCCATATCCACACGAATAGTGTGAAATGACTGGCTGATTCTTGTAATATTACAATGCAATGGTTCGTGTTAATAATTAGGTCAGATGAACTGCGCCCGGTATACGGTACCTTCTCCCACAAGATTTTAGCGATTGTGTATCAGACTCGAGAGCGGGGAGATGGCGATCCTAACTCAGAATCAGTACGACGGTATGACGAAATGGGCACCAAAGCTCTTGTATCTGCGCATGTTGCGATCGTAATGAGAAGAATTCTAACCCAATTTGTTTTTTTTTGTTTTTTTGCATTTCGATTTTCTTTTTCTTTTCAGTGATATCTAAAGTATTTCGTCAGGCTGATACAAACGAAACAGGCAGTATCGATGCTAGCCTGATACCTAGCTTGGCTAGCAAGATCTTGGGACCAGGCATCAAAGAGACCGAAACACAACTGATAAAATTTAAAACTGAGAGTAGGGAAGGTACGCAGCAGCAGCTGCTGGTGGCTTAATATATGGGTGCTTCCCTCGATAGCACAAGGAACTATCTCCTTCGCCGAGTTTCTTGAACTAATCTCAGAAGTTATGGCGCTGAGTACAAGATGGGGTTCCCTAAGCACTAAGTTAGACGGCTATGTGGGATTCGACACCATTCAAGATCAGATTCGCAAGAAGAATCTAAAGAGGGGGTTCGAGTTCAACCTAATGGTTGTAGGTACGTTCCCAGCGCACAGGCCAAGACATGTAGCGCTCTCACTCGCTTCTACCCAGGTGAGAGCGGTCTCGGGAAGTCCACACTTGTCAATACACTGTTTAAGTCGCGCATCAGCCGACAGACCTGCACGCCGGGCCCTCACGAAATTCCGCGCACCATTGAAGTGAATTCGGTCAGCCATGGTAAGAGAACTAAGGGTGTGGCTAATTGGAATTTGGGAATGTGTGAAGAGTGTTTAAGTGTACTACTGGTTGTGGGCTATAATTTGACATACTCCCCCTGTGTTCAGTGATTGAAGAGCAAGGTGTACGCCTGAAGCTAACTGTGACAGACACACCCGGCTTTGGGGACCAGATCAACAACGACAAATGGCAAGCAGTTTAAAATTCACTTGAATTAGTAGTAACTGTAAGTTTCTGTGGTATGCATAGCTGGCAACCGATTCTGGACTACGTGAATGACCAGTTTGAGCAGTACCTCAATGAAGAAGTGAGCATTGCTCGCAAGAAGACCATACCAGATACACGTGTCCACGCGTGTCTGTACTTCATAGCACCAACTGGTCATTGGTGAGAGTGTGTTAGTCTTCCTCTGTGATAACTTTACGCATGCGGATGCTCCCTACCATAGCTTAAGGCCCATCGACATAGAGTTTATGAAGAGACTGGACAACTGTGTAAACATAATACCAGTTATTGCCAAGTCTGATACCCTGACATTGGAAGAGAGAGAAGCATTCAAACTGAGGGTGGGTGTGGCCTGACCAAGCCCATGGGGTGTGGTCTGACCAAGCCCCATGGCCATTGTTCACATAATTTCTTATGTTTCCCTGTAGATCTGTGAGGACATCCGTTACTATGGAATCAACATATACCCAACTGCTTATGCATCTGATGAGGATGAAGATCCTGTGAAGACAGAAATAGTGGTATGGGGGGGGGGGGGGGGGGGGGTAAGGGGAGTGTTTGAGACCTTTGACCTTGCAGAACCTGATTCCCTTCACTGTGATTGGGAGTGACCGTGAGGTCTCAGTGGGCGGGAAGAAGCTGTTGGGACGACAGACCAAGTGGGGTTTTATCGAGGTTGAGAATAAGAAGCATTGTGAGTTCTCCCAGCTAAGAGACATGCTTATCAAGTGAGCACCTTGTGCCTGTTGGTGTGGGGGTGTTAAGACCATGTGTTGTACATCGGTGCAGGACTCACATGCAGGACCTAAGGGAGACGACTGACAAAGCCCATTATGAAAATTTCAGACATGCGCGACTTCAGACCACCCAAGGACAAAGCTACTTGGGAGAGAGCAATATATGATACTGCACTTCAAATCTTTGATTTGATCATTCCAAACACCAGTGGCTGTTGGTAATAATAGTAACTTGAGCTGTGTGTGTATCACCTCACCAGTAGACTCGTTAGCAAACAACATTTATGATAGAGTGTTATTACTGTGTATTTGATTTCAATGTTTCCAGCTTCTCTTCATACAACTTATAAAACATTTCTGCAAGATATTTGAATGGGCTGTCCATACTTCTTCCTTCCTTCTGTTGGGTAAAGGGTGCTCAAGTTACGTACGCATGCACGTATCCAGAGGCTCACAGCAGAGCATTCGAAGTACTGAAGTTCCTTGCTTGCAGCAAACGCCATTCCCTCTTCTTTGGACACGACTCGCCTGCCCACTAGGTCTACCTTGTTGGCGACCAGTATGCCTACGCAGGGAGGACCAGCTAGAGGTGCCCTCCCCACATTGGTAAGCACTAAGTCTTACCAGGTAGGGGTACATCGACGGCGGCCTTCTTAGCCTTAACCCTTTCCAGCCACTTGGCGCAACCAGCGAAGGACTCTTTGTCAGTGACGTCGTAGACTATCATGACTCCTCCGGGGTGGTCCCACTGCATGAAGGACACTGCGTTAGTCGAGTGAACAGGTCTGACAGTGGTTGAGTACTCACAAAGTCGTTTACAAAATCGGAAAAAAGTTCTTTTCCAGCACAGTCACACATGTATAGCTCCTGCATTGAATAAACCAACAATTAAAAAAGGCGCTTTCGAACGTTTGGAATATTATACTACTACTGTTGCTTACCACAGAGGTAAACTCGTCGATGGGTACAGTCTTCACTACCAAATTAACAGAGGTAGTCTGCACGGAAATTAATAATGATAGACACACACACCATGCGCACAGCGCATATATACCATTGAGTAATTCTTCGGGTACTGTGCTCCATCGCTTTGAAAGGTTTGCACTAGTGCAGTTTTCCCAACAGTGGTATCGCCTACGTATGGTGTGCAGTACCGATCTCTTCGCATGTACCGTGCTTACCCTTACCTACTACTATACACTTCGCTCTCAACACAACCGGCATTTGTTCTTGTTACCATAACAACAGGAAATGAAGGTATTTAAATAGAATAACTATTTAATCATCAATCTGTTTTAATTATCCTATGGGAATGCCTAGGTATGATCAGTGTTTCCGAGTTTTCAACTGTCACTTCGTGGAGCTGTCCCCTGAACTCATAACGAACTCGTAAGTATTTCTTTTCTCCTATGCAAGGATCGTAAAATCCCGGGATGCTGACTTTGGAAGTGTCATGCAATATCAGCTTGGAGTCCACCACCAAACACTGCAGGGGCACTGTGACGTCAATCACCTTGGGTGAAAATGTATGGTGGCCTTCTGCAGTGTCGTATAGTTTCCCATACCAAGCCTCAATGACGATCAGCCCATGTCTAGCTCGCTCTGCAGCCACTATCCTCTCCACTGTCTCCCTCATCAGCTCCACTGCTGCCTCAGCATCACGCTTCTTTTCCAACAGCTCCTTTGATTTCTCTAGCTTCCGCTCTTCTATGTCCTTCTGCTTCTGGCGCCTCAGGAAGGGTGTTAGCGCAAAGATCGTAAAACAGCCATAAAGTACCAAAGGACCAAACGTAGCATAAAATGCTGCTGGGATGCTGAGAAAATTTGACATTTGAATACGCACCGCGTAGACCATAGTAGCTCGGGTAAGCCTAAGCTTGAGGGCCACCCCTGCTTCAGTCCCAACTACAACTGTGGCACCCACTTTGGTAAGAGTGGCCACTACCTGATCTGCGCCGTAGGAAACTGAGAGACCTCGGGTGCCCATCTTCAACCCTCCTCTGAAGGAGAACTTTCCCTCTGGGTGGTAATGCACAGTACCTTTCACAAAGGAATTGTCAAACCCTGCACACATTTCTCCAGTGAGGTCCATGGTGGGGGTCAAAGAATAGTTAACTTCCAGTCCAGCTGAATTGCCTGATTCGTTCACAGAGAGAGTACCAGACGCTCTGTCTGTCAGTCGCCGTGTGATGCTTCCATTAGCAGAGTAATACACCCCAGAGCTTGAGAATGAGATTACATTCCTGAACATCACGTACATGCAGTCAGACAGGCTGTGATATAAGTCTAGTCCTAAGCCTGGCCTGGTGCCCACCATAGCTGCCACACGTACCCAGTTGTGATGAGATATCAGGTGCCGTAAAGAGAACTGTATACCCCCAAACAATGCCCCCTTTGAAGCAGAAACAGTGCCAGCAACATTTCCAAAGTCAGACTTGGTAAGGTTTGCATCTACTGATTGGTTAAGAGTAATCTTCTGCATGGAAATCAAAGGCTTCGAGCCATCACGTGGCCCATCCACTACAGGAGACACATCCAAATCCATCTGGAAGGAGGCTTGTGGATTTACCTCCTGTATGTAGGTTCTCTCCTCCCATAATTTCTTCATCTTCTCGTATTCCCCCAACAGTTCAGTTGGCAAGGTGCTACGCTCTATCAAGGCCATATCGTTCTGCAAACCTTTTTTCCCATTTCTGTCATAAAGAGCTTTAGTTCTCGGATCACTCAAGATACGGTACGCTTCCTGAATGCGCTTGAAGAAATTGGCTGCAGTCTGCTGTTTGTGCGAGTCATGATGCCTATCCGGGTGATAAAGGCGGCAGAGCTTCCTGTAAGCGCTGCGAATCTGTTCAGGAGTTGCATCTTTATTGATGTTGAGAAGTGTATAATATTCTAGGTCGTCATCATCTTCCAGTTCCTGCAAAATTTCATCCTCAGTCGTACCACTTCCAGCCATTGGTGAAGCAGGGCATTATATAGAAATTACGAGAGCGCCGCTCGAAGTTATTTTCCGCCAGTTATATAACAATAATAATAAATTGCATAACGGTTGTTATGGAGGCAGCGAGCAAGAGGCGGATGGGTTCTCGCTGCCCTCCCCGTCCTCCAGACGCTGAAACATGTAAGTAACCACAGTATTTTAGTACGCTGCCTCTAATATTGTTAGCCTCCAGCGAAATCCAGAGTGGCACCTGATTATGACCAGTATCTAACCGTGCTGCAAGAGAGGAATAGGTGAGATAAATCCCACAGGACACGGCAACGCTTCATAATTTCTCCACAATAGGCTGCTGAGAAAACTTCGACAGAAGGACAGTCACCAGATTGAGCTGGAGAAGCGAGAACAGGGCTTCTCCCTCTATCTTAACGGTGCGAATAACCTCAGGCAGGTCCGTATCAGCAAGAAAGGGGAGGATGAAACCAGGCTTACTTCAAAGACGGCAGGTAACATCCATGAGCTTGTTTCGGCACTGGATGTAGCCAATGTATTGACCGCAGTATATTAAGATAATATGAATGCGCAGAACTACAGTTTTTGTATGCACGTAACCAAGTCTACATGTAAATATCTTCATAGTGTGTGGATGTCTGATGTTACATTAGAGGCATCTGGATACCTACACACCTTGCCCAGTATTGCTTTTGGAGTGTTGCTGGGAGTGGTGGGACTGTATGGAGTGTTGCAGGGAGTGGTGGGACTGTATGGAGTGTTGCTGGGAGTGGTGCTGTCGTGCTATTTCATGCCCATGGTCTGGTATTGGGTTAGATGCAGAGAAGGACACAGAGGGAGAGCCGGACCAAGGACTGCGAGCAAAGACAGCACCTTTGAGGAGGAAGGAGTGGAGCCATGACTCATTTGACCTCAAGACTGAGCAAGGGGAGGCACTACACATGGGAGCTCCCAGTGAGTTTGCCCTCCTCCCACTCCTCCCACTCCCTATATCCTTCTCATCTCACTATACCATATCCTTCTCATCTACCCTCCTCCCCATTCCCTATACATTCTCTTCTCCCCATCTCATTATGCCATACCCTCCCCATCTCACTACTCCCTCCTCCCCACCTCACTACTCCCTCCTCTATATCCTCCTCCCCATCTCACTACTCCCTCCTCCCCACCTCACTACTCCCTCCTCTATATCCTCCTCCCCATCTCACTACTCCCTCCTCCCCACCTCACTACTCCCTCCTCTATATCCTCCTCCCCATCTCACTACTCCCTCCTCCCCATCTCACTATCCTCTCCTCCTCATGTTACACCACCTAGGTCTACTGACTGGTAGATATGATGATGACTTTGAGCAGGAAGCAGGAGCTACTATGGTTGGGTTTAGAGACATTCCCTTGCTCAGGAAAAGCCTGGAAGAAGATGTGATAGTGCAACGTGTTCTCTCAAGTGCATGCATTGAGGTACTTACCCCTCCTCCCCCCCAACTTTGTTAACCCCTGTTGTGTGTGTAGCCATCTGGCTATACAACTGTTGAGAGCTGCCCAAAAGGTGGGGTAGAGAAACTCACTGTATCAGAAGCTGCAGAAGGTACAATCATACTAGAGTTTCCATCACATCATGTATTAACCCCAGGTCAGAGTTACACATTTGAGACTGTATATGCAACCATTTGATAGAACATTTCTTCCATAGCAAACCGATCACTTAATTATCCAACAGCTGTAACCCCTCCCTTGTGTGTAACCACTCCCACTTCTGTGACCACTCCCACTTCTGTGGCCACTCCCACTTATGTGACCACTCCCTCTTCTGTGGATACTCCTACATCTGTTCATTCGCTGGCTTCTGTACCCTCTTCCTGTTCATCAGATACACTAGCTGCCATCATTCAGAAAGTCAGGGGAATGTCTGCCAGGTATGTGGATAATGCTTGAAGACTGAAGTGAAGGGGGCTCATGTGTGTTTGCAGCCAGCAGCACAGACTTCTACAACTCTTAAGTAAACTGGATTCTTCGTTGCTATCCGACACAGCCATGATTCATGGTGATGATGATGATGGTGATGGTGGTGATGATGAAGATGGTGATGGTGATGGTAATGGTGATGATGATGGTGATGGCAATGGTGGTAATGACAGTGTCCTTAATGAGGGATCTCCTACCAGTAAGGATGGAGGACCATCAACAACTGAAGGTGGAAGATCATTCACCAGGAAAGATGGATTGCCTTCTCTCTATACAGATCGGCCCTCTAGTGCTGAGCAGAATAGTGACAAACCTTTGACCTCTTTGGCTTCGCCGTTGTCCTCTGATGAGATCCACGACCATGTAGTAGAGTTGTGGATCTTGTCAAACTGGGGAGACAGGGAAGTGGTTGGACTAACTGAGGTAAGTTGGGCATCAATTAGGGTTATGGGTTGGACTAACTGAGGTAAAGGTGGGCATCAATTAAGGTGGGGTGGGGCTAGTTTGTAGTCTGTGCATGGGTTGTATAATCAGTTCTACCTATAGGTTGAGTTCTATTCAGCTGTTGATGGAAAGCGAATATGGCTTGCTGGCAACCAAGTGCACATTGATGAGAGTAACAGGAGGGGCAAGGGAGGGGGAGGAGGCATAGCAGGGGATGCTGCAAGGCTAGTGAATGGAAAGGCCAAAACAGCAGATGTAAAGCAGATGTGGACACACCCCTACTCTCATGGGGACACCCTTATCATCACCTTCACCCTCCCAACACATGTTTTACCACTGTCCAAGATCAAAGTATGGAACTACAATGGAATTGTTCATGTACGGTGATGTGATGGGGTGGGGGAGGGGAGTGGGGTGTGGAGAACATGCAGGTGTGGGGTGTGGGGGACATGCAGGGGTGTCCTGAGTTCTGTGGTCTATCGCAGGACATTGGAGCTAGGCTGGTTGAGGTTGTGATGTGTGGCAAGATGGTTTGGAGGGGAGAGCTAACCAAGGTGGGTGTGGCTTGGTTTGGTTGCCTGTTTTGACATAAGTTGCTTTGTGAAGGGGTGTGGCAACCCTACCTTCAACTATTGTACAGAGATATCCTTGCAGCCAGTACAAGAGGTCCCTAGTTGGTTGCAGGAAGTGGAGCCTCTAGCCCCCCCCAAACAGGGGGAAAAGCCCCCCATGATGCAGGCCACCTGCCACATAGCAGCAGATAATAATCTAACATCATTTGGTCTGATTTTGGAGAAGCCATCCAGTCGTCCTTCCAGTGGACGGACCAGTGGATTGAGGGGACAACTGCTGAGCCAGCAGGGGAATTCCCTGCTTAGCCAGCAAGGGCATTCTCACAGTGAAAGTGATCTTTCATCATGGTCAGCACAACATCCAAGGCTCCAGACTGCGGTAGGAGAGGGTTTGGGTTTGAGAGCGCTAGGTGATGAGATACGGTTACCTAGGTGATAAGAGGACGTTGTCACTCCATCTCAGATGACCAGAAAGCTACCTCAGCCCCAGGCCCTCCATTGCGTTCAGTAAGGCATTGACTCTGCACACTACAATGTGCTCATTGATGTGTATTGCATACCTAAGTGTAGATTGCATACCTAAGTGTAGATTGCATACCTCAGTATGGGATTGCATACCTCAGTATGGGATTGCATACCTAAGTGTAGATTACATACCTCAGTATGGGATTGCATACCTAAGTGTAGATTTCACACTACCATTGCCTACCACAGTCATCTATGCTCATGGCTGATACCAGAGCTCCTCCTGTTCCTGTTAAGTCTGAACAGGAGCCTCTGGTCTCGGATAGCCATTCTGAACAGCGACCACGTGACCTTGAACACTTACTGGCATCCATATCCCACTTTGATCACACACATCATGGGCAGATGGGAACAGAGTGTGTGGACACCACAGGTAGCCGTCTGACTGAGACATGATCATATATACTCTCATCACACCTCACACCTCTCTTACTACCACCTGCACACCTCACACCTCTCTTACTACCACCTGCACACCTCACACCTCTCTTACTACCACCTGCACACCTCGCACCTCTCTTACTACCACCTGCACACCTCACATTTTCGTCATGAACCTCTACCACACACACACTTTGTTTATACCATGCCCTCCTCTGTCTTAGTGGATGTTCTGGGCTCCTTTATGTCCAGTAGCTACCATCAGCAGAGGCAGGCTGTGCCAGTGAACAGTGGACCCTCTGGAGAAGCTTGTGAGGAGAGGGAGGGAGGCTTCTGTACGCCTGAGCTTCCCAGGGGCAAGCATCTTCAACTAAACATACTGACAACCTGGGGTGACAGGTATTATGTAGGCCTGACTGGCATTGAGGTGTTTACTGACACTGGTGAGAAGGCTGTAATTGAAGAGGTAAAGGGGTGTGGTCTGGTAGTGTAGGAAATGAGAGATGGGTGTGGTCTCATAAGGGTCATACATATGTGTCCTTTCAACAGATATCTGCTGACCCTGCTGACATCAATGTATTGCCAGAGTACAAAAATGACCCCCGAGTGGTGTCCAACCTCATTGACGGAGTGAACAAAACCAGGCAAGTGCTCACAGAGAAGGTCCTCATTGCTCACTCCTTGTGTTTGCCAGAGATGACCTCCATATGTGGCTGGCCCCGTACACTGCTGGAAGGGATCACCTGATCTTTATCACCTTCCAGTGTCCTGTGACAATTGCAGTTGTGAGAATTTGGGTGCGTTGTGTTGTGGCATGAGTTGGTGAAACTGTTATAGGATCAGGAGCAATTGCAGTTGTTTGTACAGTGCCAAGTTTGGCCATGGCCTAATTATTTTAATCTTCGTGAATGGTCTGGGTACTGTAAACACTGATGGTCTGGGTACTGTAAACACTGATGGTCTGGGTACTGTAAACACTGATGGTCTGGGTACTGTAAACACTGATGGTCTGGGTACTGTAAACGCTGATGGTCTGGGTACTGTAAACGCTGATGGTCTGGGTACTGTAAACACTGATGGTCTGGGTACTGTAAACGCTGATGGTCTGGGTACTGTAAACGCTGATGGTCTGGGTACTGTAAACACTGATGGTCTGGGTACTGTAAACGCTGATGGTCTGGGTACTGTAAACACTGATGGTCTGGGATCTGTAAACGCTGATGGTCTGGGTACTGTAAACGCTGATGGTCTGGGTACTGTAAACGCTGATGGTCTGGGTACTGTAAACGCTGATGGTCTGGGTACTGTAAACACTGATGGTCTGGGTACTGTAAACGCTGATGGTCTGGGTACTGTAAACACTGATGGTCTGGGTACTGTAAACGCTGATGGTCTGGGTACTGTAAACACTGATGGTCTGGGTACTGTTAACACTGATGGTCTGGGTACTATACAGTTCTAATTATGTACTTTTAAAAAATGTTAACCATTAATTGATATGTGAATGGGTGGTATGTGGAGGATATCTTGCATGCTGAGTTATTTGTATGTTAATTAACCTCTCTATTTCTAACTTTTCCTCACTCCCCTCTTCTACTCCTCCCACCCCACCTGCCTACCCCCTGGCCCTCACTCCCCCTCCCACCCCACCTGCCTACCCCCTCACTCCCCCTCCCACCCCACCTGCCTACCCCCCTCACTCCCCCTCCCACCCCACCTGCCTACCCCCTCACTTCCCCCTCCCACCCCACCTGCCTACCCCCTCACTCCCCCTCCCACCCCACCTGCCTATCCCCCTCACTCCCACTCCCACCCACCTGCCTACCCCCCTCACTCCCCCTCCTACCCCACCTGCCTATCCCCCTCACTTCCCCCTCCCACCCCACCTGCCTACCCCCCTCACTTCCCCCTCCCACCCCACCTGCCTACCCCCCTCACTTCCCCCTCCCACCCCACCTGCCTACCCCCCTCACTCCCCCCTCCCACCCCACCTGCCTACACCCTGGCCCCTTCCATAGAACTACAACAAATCTCGTATCCACTCATTCAGAGGTGCCAGGATGATGGAAATGCTTCTAGATGATCAGCTTATCTTCAGAGGAGAGATAGCGAGGTTAGCTGGTAGACTGCCCCTTGCTCTTGGGGTGTCCATAGGACCCTCCCTGATCACAGGGTGTCCATAGGACCCTCCCTGCTCATGAGGTGTCCATAGGACCCCCTCCCTGGTCATGGGGTGTTTGCTTATGGGATATGTCTCCACAGAGCCAGTGGAGGACTAGTGGGTGGGGCAGAAGTGTTTGGCGAGGTATGTGGTATGCCAACGTCCTGACAAGTGTTGTCATAGTGCCTCTGATGCCCAGACCATTCTTTTCACGACTGAAGGAGATGTGTTGATGCGTGTGGCTCTACACGATGATGTTTTCTTTGAGGAAGTGGGTGTGGTGAAGGAGAGCTCTGAAGCAGTCTGCAGGCCTACTACTGCTGATAGAACTGGGGCTGAAGCAGAAGTACGCCCGACCACTCATGCACTCTCAGCAGACGTTGCTGTGGTTGGACAAGGTGTGAGGTCATCTCTTAAGGAAGCCATCAAATGTTGTGTGTGGAACAGTTGTCCACCTCCAGGTGCTAGCCACTTGGGGTAACCATGACAACGTGGGTCTGACAGGTCTTGAGCTAGTGCAGATAGACAACAGCCCAGTGGTACCCTCCATCTCCAGTAGTGTTGAGGGAGACACGGATGTTCAAAGGTAACCACAAGTCATCTTCTCTTGATTCTCCACCTCACCTTGCCTTTTTGCTTCCTTTTCCTCCCTCTGCTCTCCTCCATTTTCTGTCCTCCCTCCCTCCCTCCCTCCCTCCCTCCCTCCCTCCCTCCCTCCCTCCCTCCCTCCCTCCCTCCCTCCCTCCCTCCCTCCCTCCCTCCCTCCCTCCCTCCCTCCCTCCCTCCCTCCCTCCCTCCCTCCCTCCCTCCCTCCCTCCCTCCCTCCCTCCCTCCCTCCCTCCCTCCCTCCCTCCCTCCCTCCCTCCCTCCCTCCCTCCCTCCCTCCCTCCCTCACTCACTCACTCACTCACTCACTCACTCCCCTTCTTTCCATACAGGCTCATTGATGGGGTAGTGATGACTATGGATACCAATCACATGTGGGTAGTACCATTCACTGAGAAGGGATGTACCTTGACACTCACCCTGGACCAGCGGACACACCTAAAGGGGATCAGAGTGTGGAATTACAACGCCTCTCTTGAGGACTCTTACAAGGGGGTGTGGCACCATAACATGCATGACCCTTGAGTGTTGGATTGATGCATGGTTCTTTTTTGGTGTCATAGGTCAGGTGGGCACATATCTATGTGGATGGAAGGAGACTGTCACCTGAAGAGGGATATATCCTTCGCAAAGGTATAGTATGCAGTTGTGATGTGTAGTGACCAGCTCCTCCCCTTAGCTCCTGGCCACACCCACTATCAATATGGACAGCTGATACGGTTTCATGCACAGCCCCCAAGCAGTATGACTGAGGCACCCTCAGTACCCAAGGCACCCTCAGTATTACCCAGGGGTTGTATCCTCATCATATAAGTATATGCTGCACATATGTACAACCACACGTGCATATACAGTACATCTACATGCATCTATACACATCTACACACATCACACACATACTATGAGTATTAGAGGACCTTTAACTTGCTATAAGTTGTCTACCATTTCCAGCTCCTGAGTACCTGGGGAGACCCCTACTATGTTGGCCTCAATGGCTTACAGCTGTGTGATGCTGAAGGAGTGTTGATCCCACTAACTGCAGACAGTATCCTCTCTTCCCCCTCCAATCCAAGACCCCACAGCCCTGGACAGTATGTCCCCCTCCTCCCCCTCCCCACAGCCCTGGGCAGTATGTCCCCCTCCTCCCCCTCCCCACAGCCCTGGGCAGTATGTCCCCCTCATCCCCCCCCCCCCCCCCCCCCCACAGCCCTGGTCAGCTGATCTTCCCTAACACACCACTTCAGACATAGCAGCTTTCCCAGAGAGTGTGAATGTGGTTGAAGGCGTGAGTGGTGATGTGAGAACTCCAGATAAACTTGTGGATGGTGTGTATGACACTGATGATGGGAAGCACATGTGGTTAGCACCCATCCTACCTGATGTGGTAAGCAGGGGGGGGGGGGGGGGGGGGGGAGTGCCATGATGAACTAATGCACTTTCACATCAGGTCAACAGTGTGTATGTGATTTTTGATGAGCCAGTGACTATATCAAGTGTGAGATTATGGAACTATGCTAAGACCTCTAGCAGAGGGGTGAAGGAGTTCGCGGTATGTTCTACTGGCTGTTTGACCAGGTCACTGATGCTATGAATTGTAGATCCTTGTGGACGATTTGTTGATACATCTGGGGACAATGGCTGCCATCCCATCATATGCAAGAGGGATTCTGCCCACTCTTCATCCTCCTCACACACCTCACATTGTCACACTTGGCAGCATTGACCCACTTGTTGGTGAAAGGTTGGATAGGGCTTAACAGTTTAAGAGCACTACTTGTTTAAAGATGATTATTTTGCCTACAGTGAAGTTCAGGCATCACAAGGTCACACGCTGTCAAGGAGACCGTCAGCTAATCAAAGTGGGTGCTTGTTTGTATTGAGTTACATATACTACTGTTATCCATGTCTTAGCTCTTAGACCTCTTACTAGCCTCCATCGCCGCGGCCATTTAGAATGATGGCATGAGCAGTGTGCTGTCCGTGTGGTTGTCACTCACTAGCCACTCCTGGATCAATCTGAACATGTAAAAGAGTCATCTATGTGCAACAAAAAACAAGAACAAGGGACAGAATCAAAGGCACCTCAGTAGATACTCATACATAGCAGATCTAAGCCCTTCCCCACCCCGAAAAACCAGTTTAACAAAAAGGAAATAAATCAAATTGCATCTAAAAGGGTTTATTGTTGCCTAATAGGGTGTCAGTTGCTCTAACATTGACAGTCACTCCACTTTACTGTCAGGTTGAACACTGTTACTTGTGGTAGTGAAAAAGTTCTGAGGCAAGAAGGAGGACAGTGGCTGTGTAAGAAGGTTGCTTGGTAGGTTATTTTGTGACATGCTGATGAGAGGTAGAGAGAAGGACAGCCCACTGTTCTGGCCATGGGTTGGCAGTCGCAGTGGTAATGTCTTAGTGCTTTGGAGACGCTTCATTGCTGCATCTCCAACACTTTCCAACATCATTGACTCCACCTCAGCAGTGCGCTCCTCTGGACCATCACGTCCGTTTGTTGACACCTTTGGCTTCTTGTTCAAAGGCTCCTCCCTGTCCTCCTCTTGTATGGCATGGAATTTGAGCTGTGGTCTTTCCAGAGCCAATGCCTCTGTGGATGACGATCTCATGTTACTCAGAGGAAAGAACCGGAGGGGTGTGACACTGAAGCTTGTGGGGGGAGGCCGTGAGGGGCTGCCAGGCAGTGAGTGGGACATGCTTCCACCTAGCTGGGGAAGGAACTGTGGCAGGCTGAACTGTGCAGCATTAGGAGGGCCAGAAGATAGCACAAAGGAAGACTCGTTATCTCTGAATGTCAGCTCTCCGCTGATGGCCATAGCATGGTGGGTAGGGGATGGGGGTGCACTCCTGCAATGATAGGGAAGGTCACACAGCAGCCTGCAGGGTAACATACAGGAGCATACCTAGTGGACATGAGGCCAGCAGATGGGAACACCGGAATGCCCTTCTTCTTTCGCTTGACGTAGGCCTGTGATGTGAGCTTCTCTTCATAGTCAGGGTGCATGCACCAGTAGCCACCCTTGCCAAAGCCAAGACCCTCCTTTTCTCTGGGTGCCTTCATGAAGTATTGGTTCAGAGAAAGGTTGTGACGAATAGAATTCTGCAAGTGAACCAAACATACATAATAACTAGACCAAATTAACATCCTTAATAACAGGACCAAATTAACATCATTAATACTTAATAACAGGACCAAATTAACATCATTAATACTTAATAACAGGACCAAATTAACATCATTAATACTTAATAACAAGACCAAATTAACATCTCTAATAACAAGACCATCACAGGATCCTCTGTACCTTCCAGCCCTTGTCTTCCATGCGGTAATAGGGATACTTCTCACTGATAAACTGGTAGATACCACTCAGGGTCTGTTTTCTGTCCTTGGCTGCCAGCAGAGCTTGGACAATCAGCTGAGCATACGAATATGGCGGCTTCAAATGCTTCTCAGACGTTGACTTGTCTTCCTACAAAGAAAATGACACATAAGAACTTCCAGCCTCACCATCAAACAAACCTGTTTATCAGGTTGATCAGGTTCATCATGAGATGTGGAGGGAGGTGGGGTGGGGTCATCATCCTCCTCCCCAGTCCCACTAGATGGCTTGTCATTTGCACTTCGCTGAAGATGAAAGTGGTATATATATATATAGCAGATGACATAATCTAAGCTCCCAACCTCAGGTGCTGCAGCAGTTGTTGTAGAAGCCAGCACATGCAGTTTTGATGCATATTTGGCCATGATATCTAGAGATGGCACCTGATGGTGGGCACGATGATCCACTGCGTTGGGACTTGCAGGACACGAATTGACAGCGCTGTGCAGGTGAGAATGGGGTTAAAATAAGACCAAGCAAGGATACAGTCAAAAACCTGATTGTTCCTGTTGGTGAGGGCAAAGGCGTCACAAATGGAGAAAGGTCAAACTTGGCTGGGGGGAGTGGACTTGGTGGATTGGCGACTGCAGAGGAAGAGGATGCTATCATGTCCTCCAGCAGGGAGGTGAACGAAAGTTTAATTTGTGTTGAAGGAAACCGGATCATACACCTGAGGAGAAACGTTCAGGTGAATTTGCATGACCACACCCAGCACACGTGCATGCAAAATGCCATTTACCAAGGTGCTAACACTGAAGCATGCTTTAAAATAAAAAGGAGGAACTTACGAATTAGGCAGCTGCATCCTTTTGTTTTCTCGTTTCTGGAAAATATCGTCTACGAATACACCATTTTTACCACGACACAACAAATAAAAATTGTTTCTGTCCAGCATAATTTCGACGTGTTTACGAGAGATGAACCGCGACGTTCCCATGTTCACGTCAACGTCTCCCTGTTTGCTGTTGCGGCCGATTACTATCCTTTTCTTTGCCATACAGTACTCGAAGTTACGCCCTTCTAATCTGGCGTACGTTCCTTCCATCTTAGAATTTTGACGCCTGCTAAACTCAACTGCAAGGCTTTGTTTACAAATAGTGAAGATGATTAGAGCACATGTTACATCACGTGACAAATGCGCGCTCGTAATTAGAAGCTCCGAAATATGCAGAACAGGGACACAAATGCTAGTATTAGGCAAAAACTAGGCTCCATCTTAGGCTTGAATACATCCCGTGGTCCGCAGCAGCTGCTGCAAAGAATAGACGAACTCGGGAGACCAGAACAGGGCACCTTCTTCACTGCAGACGTACTCAGGGTAACTCGATGAATTCGTTTCTCAAAGCTTATCACAGAGAACTGCATGTACATAGGAGCTGGATAGCACCGTACCTCTTCAGCAGAGGGTACGAGCACTTAGAGAACTGCATGAAATTGTGGCAACCAAACATTTAGAAGAGGTTTGCAATTTTCTGGTGTGGATAATGTAATGACATGTAGCTTTCGCGGGCATTCCCCATGACGTCCAGCATGCAGTAGAGGCAGTTTGGAACACCATCAAAGACCTAATTCACCCTAATCAACCACCAAATGTCAGACACCAGGCATTGACATTCATTACAGCTCTCATTAAAGGGCAGGTCTGTAAGAGATACACATAATGTGCATGTATGTGTGTATGTGTGTGTGTGTGTGTGTATGTGTGTGTGTGTATGTGTGTGTGTGTATGTGTGTGTGTGTGTGTGTGTGTGTGTGTGTATGTGTGTGTGTGTGTGTATGTGTGTGTATGTGTGTGTGTGTGCATGTGTGTATTCATGATCAAGAGTGCTTCAAATGGCATTAGTATGAAGACATTGGCGTGTTTCGAGCTCACTTCTTTGATGTAGTCAAGAACCATGAGGTGAAGGAAGATACAGCCTTCAGGTAAGGGAGTGCATTCACACCATATAAGGGGGGAGGGTGTGATGTGTGTACCTTCACACCATATAAGGGGGGAGGGTGTGATGTGTACCTTCACACCATATAAGGAGGAGGGTAGGATGTGTACCTTAACACCATATAAGGAGGTGGGTGTGTCTTTATGCACAGGCTACTGATGTTGCAAGTATTGACTAAGAGTGGAAGGGACATACAGTATATGGAAGATAAAATAGGTACCGGTCCTATGTCGTAAAGATGTTGTTTTACTATTTGTGCATTACTGTGTGTGTGTGTGTGTGTGTGTGTGTGTGTGTGTGTGTGTGTGTGTGTGTGTGTGTGTGTGTGTGTGTGTGTGTGTGTGTGTGTGTGTGTGTGTGTGTGTGTGTGTGTGTGTGTGTGTGTGTGTGTGTGTGTGTGTGTGTGTGTGTGTGTGTGTGTGTGTGTGTGTGTGTATGTGGTGTGTGTGTATGTGGTGTGTGTGTGTGGTTTGCAGGCCCCTTCCTTCTAAGCTGGACACCACATATCTTCTCTACTGATCGGTAGTTTACCACAGGTCATTTGACACGTGGGATTTCCATACTGTCTACTGTAGAGCCACAGAGTTCCTGACGCTGCTGATAGGTGTCATCCACTACAATGCTGCTTACATTGATGAGGATGTACTGTCTGATCTTGTGCAGTAAGTTGTCAAGGAGGGGGGGGGGGAGGGGGTGGAATCCTAAGACAGTAACCACACCACCATACAGACTGACGTGTGCAGAAGCCAGAGGGACAAAGTACCTTGACTTCATCGAGGTATGGAGGGCCTATTTAAAACTGCTGACATCATGGCTTTGTATTGTTATGATCGGCAGAAGTCCCTCGATCTTCTTAGTGCTGT
>OX442427.1:8350238-8355008 GCA_949361645.1 Spongilla lacustris
TCTCCCCTCCCCTTCCCATGGTCACTTCCCTCCTTTCCCTTCCCTTTCCCTCCTCTCTCCCCTCCTCCCCTCCCTCCCTTCCCTCCCCTCCCCTCCCTCTCGCAGGAATGGAACTGGGATGTCCTCACTCTCGTTCTTGACCACCTCAAAGGGCTATTAGAAGACAGGACTCTTACAATGGCGGGTATGCCAGACCTGACCACACTCTGCGTGGAGCTGTGTCAGCTGGTAGGCTGTTGGTTGCTTAGCAACTTGATCTATACACTTACCCAAATGGTATCTGATTAGATGGATGAGCGAATTATTCTTGGAAGACTAGTTGGAACAGTAGGAGTGAAGAATTGGAAGGCGGAGTTAGCAGCGTTTGTCTACCCTGTGCTAGGCAACTTGTGCACCTATCCAAGTCACCTGAGCCGAAATGCACAGCAGATACTTGTATCTTGCCTGGAGGCAGGACTGGTTGGACCAGGTGCCCAGCCCTGTGTGGCTGCACTGCACATCTGTCTTCTTGAGTTACAAGCCACAATGAAACGGTCAGAGAACTTGGGAGGGAGGGAAGGGTGATGGTTTGGTGAGGGAGGGAAAGGGTGATGGTTTGGTGAGGGAGGGAAAGGGTGATGGTTTGGTGAGGGAGGGAAAGGGTGATGGTTTGGTGAGGGAGGGAAAGGGTGATGGATTGGTGAGGGAGGGAAAGGGTGATGGTTTGGTGAGGGAGGGAAAGGGTGATGGTTTGGTGAGGGAGGGAAAGGGTGATGGTTTGGTGAGGGGAGGGGAAAGGGTGATGGTTTGGTGAGGGAGGGAAAGGGTGATGGTTTGGTGAGGGAGGGAAAGGGTGATGGTTTGGTGAGGGAGGGAAAGGGTGATGGTTTGATGAGGGAGGGAAAGGGTGATGGTTTGGTGAGGGAGGGAAAGGGTGATGGTTTGGTGAGGGAGGGAAAGGGTGATGGTTTGATGAGGGAGGGAAAAGGTGATGGTTTTGGTGAGGGAGGGAAAGGGTGATGGTTTGATGAGGGAGGGAAAGGGTGATGGTTTGGTGAGGGAGGGGAAAGGGTGATGGTTTGGTGAGGGAGGGAAAGGGTGATGGTTTGGTGAGGGAGGGAAAGGGTGATGGTTTGGTGAGGGAGGGAAAGGGTTATGGTTTGATGAGGGAGGGAAAGGGTGATGGTTTGGTGAGGGAGGGGAAAGGGTGATGATGTACATGTGTTTGAAGAGTATCCCATGGCATCAGAAGGATACCTTAGCCCCGCCCATTGGTATCAGAAGGATCCTTAGCCCCGCCCATTGGCATCATTTGCTATCTGTTTCAATGCAGAATGCTCCCAAGAGTGTTATATCGTATGGGACAGGTTGTGGCCACACCCACAATGGCACTTCCTGTACTAGAGTTCTTGCAAAGTATCATTTCTGTGCCGGAGATGTATTGGGACTTCGTGGAGAAAGAATATCTCAGCGTGTTTGGTGTAGCATTGGCCTACACAGACCCTAAGTAAGTTATAGAGTTAACCCCCTTGATCCCTGACCCTTCCCTCCTCTCCACCTTTTAGGTACAACACTTACATAGTGATTACAGCACACCGTGTGGTGGCTCTGTGGTTCACTTGTTCCCGTACACAGTATCGACCTGCTCTTGCCAAGTTCATTACAAAGGTGTTAACAGTTTTTAATTAACTGGTACTAATTAACTGGTACTAATTAACTGGTACTAATGCTTGAGGTAATTTTTTATTGCAGACCCTACTATCCAACCTTGGTCACCCTCGCTGTGGGTTCTTCACTAGTCCCCAGGTCCACATTCCTAAGCAGAAATCCTCCACCCATCTCAGGAGTGCGGAGGAGGTTGGAGCAGCTGAGACACTGTGCAGTGAACTGGCTGAAGTGTGCTTAGATATGCTGGCTCGATATACTTACTCCAACTTGTCTACCCAACTATGCAGGTGTGTGTTGGGAGATGGTGGGGGCATGGGGATGTGGGGGCATGGGATGTGGGGGGTGGGGGTGGAGATGTGTGCATTTTCTGTGAGTGGATGCATTGTGTGGTTTATATGGCTGTACATTGTGTGTGGGTATGAGGTACCTTATGGGTTGGGATCATATATGATACGCCTTATAGGTCAGCTGGGTTGGGGTCATTGTTTCACACTGGCTGCTGCAAGAGCAAGACTTGGATCGTCGGTAATTATCTGGTAACTGTGACTACCAGTGGACATGGCAGTGGAGGTGGGACATGTATGGTGTGCACTAATCAGAAGGGGACCAGCCCGCACCCCTTTAGTACAAACAGTAGACCCAGCTCTGCACATTGTTTAGCACAAGGCTGGGCAGAGATGAGGATCAGGAAGCCAACAGGAGCAGTAAGCTGGCTGCTAAAGGTTCAGAACAGACTGCAAATATACTCTACAGCTGTGCCACGCGATTGGTGCAGGACCAGTGATTGGGACCTGTTACTGTTCAACCAGCTGGGTATCGAACCACAGGAAGATAGTTGTATGTCTCCTGGCTCTAGACCCATTGCATCTGTGCTCCAGCCACCATTTGTGCCTGAAAAGGGTGTGTCCCAACAAGGTGCCACGCCCTCTGCATCCATTGTATCTGCAGGAGTGTCCCCAACAAGGTGCCACTCCCTCTGCATCCCTTGTATCTGCAGGAGTGTACCAACAATGTGCCACGCCCTCTGCATCCCTTGTATCTGCAGGAGTGTACCAACAATGTGCCACGCCCTCTGCATCCCTTGTATCTGCAGGAGTGTCCCAACAAGGTGCCACGCCCTCTGCATCCCTTGTATCTGCAGGAGTGTACCAACAAGGTGCCATGCCCTCTGCATCCCTTGTATCTGCAGGCATGTCCCAACAAGGTGCCATGCCCCTCTGCATCCCTTGTATCTACAGGAGTGTACCAACAAGGTGCCACGCCCTCTGTACCCTTTATGTCTGCAGTAGATAGACGTCCTCATGAGGCCCACATTGTCACACACAACCGTACCCCTGCCTACCAATGTGAAGGACAGTGACCCCTTAACACCAAAGGTCAGCGAGGCCCCGAGCAGGGACCCCTTAACACCAAAGGTCAGCGAGGCCCCGAGCAGTGACCCCTTAACACCAAAGGTCAGCGAGGCCCCGAGCAGTGACCCCTTAACACCAAAGGTCAGCGAGGCCCCGAGCAGTGACTCCTTAACACCAAAGGTCAGCGAGGCCCCAAGCAGTGACTCCTTAACACCAAAGGTCTCCATATACCCTGAGCTTAGAATGTGTGAGGCACGATAGAGTATGAAGAAGATGGGGGATGAGGAGGAAGAGGAGGAGGATGGGGAGGAGGAAAAGGAGGATGGGGAGGAGAAAGGACACCATTCTATACCGCCTAACAAGTGGATGTTACATAGTTTAGCAAACGTCACTCTACTAGCCTTTCATGGAGTGAGGGGGGAGACAGCCACGCCCCACATCCTCCAGAGGCATGTTAGTATGTCCTCCGTATCCATGGAGCTTCTTTCCACCACTTCTGTCCTATGACAATGAGGAGAGCACAGTACTAGGGAGATCCCCTTCCCTATGTGGAAAGCAAGACTTGCTATCTGAAGAACAGCAGGTACAGTGGGTGGGGCCAGGTAACAGTGGGTGGGGCCAGGTACGGTGGGGTGGGGCCGGGTACGATGGGTGGGGCTGGGTACTATGATGTGATGACCAGGTGTTTTAACCCTGGTCCTCCCCAGATCAATTTGGTTGTCAGGTTTGCTGCACAGAGTGATGTAGCCTCAGATGATGGAAGGTCAGATGTGTCGACAGGTATGCCACCACAGTGTGTTTGACTTCAGACCATCAGATTTGTTGTCAGATGACAGTGCAAACAACATTCCAAAGATGGAGGATGGTGGCCATAGTGACCCTTCTGAAGGTACTTATTCTGAGTGTTAATGTGGTTATGTAATCTTTATGTGACCCAGGCATCTGTAAGCCTTGAATTGTGTGACCCAGGCCTCTGTAATCTTTATGTGACCCAGGCCTCTGTAATCTTTATATGACCCAGGCCTCTGTAATCTTTATGTGACCCAGGCCTCTGTGTGACCCAGGTCCCCAGGCCATCCTTGAATTGTGCAGGCTACCCTCACTGTATTGCTTTGAACTTTACCTGTGGTAACCATGGTAACCTTAACGTTCATAGGAGTTACCAGGTGTGTCCACTGTGATGGATGGCGCTGCAGTTGTATGCAGTAACATGGCCACCCCGGGGGAGGGGCTTCCTATCCCAGGGGAGGGACTTCCTACCCCAGGGGAGGGGGCTTCCTACCCCTGGGGAGGGGCTTCCTACCCCTGGGGAGGGGCTTCCTACCCCTGGGGAGGGGCTTCCTACCCCGGGGGAGGCTTCAGGCAAGCGAACAGGCAGGGATCAAAATGACTTTGCTACTGAAGAGTTTGCATCTTCACACGGTTAGCTCTTGCCATTTTGACATGGAGTTATGAAGCAAGTATGTATGTCTGACAGCATCCAGCCCACCAGAGGACTCAGAGGTATACAACGATCCCAGCTTCCATTTTCCTGCAGTTCTTCTATTCTTCAACACTCGGTACAACACTTGGTGATACGCCACTGTTGGTCTCCAGTGGGGAGGTGGGTGGGGTAGTATCCCTTAGTTTCCAGTGGGGGGTGGGTGGGGTGTGGTCTCCAGGGGGAGTATCCCCTCTTCATACAACTAGGCACCATCTCTTTACAGGCCACTGCTAGAGCCATGAAGTTGTTGGACCTGATACCTCCTTATGACACTCACAAGATTGGTAT